>CM064490.1:35401326-35500205 GCA_032716605.1 Paralithodes platypus
CAATATTGACATAGGGGTACACTGTACCGGCTATGGTACACCAGGTACTCGTTATATTAATAGTGGATTGTGTTGAGGGTTGTAGATAGTGTCTGGAGCCACAATATCATTAGCTTGCTATATGAGGTCTGACCGGTATGGAGGTCACAATATTGACATAGGGGTACACTGTACCGGCTATGGTACACCAGGTACTCGTTATATTAATAGTGGATTCTGTTGAGGGTTGTAGATAGTGTCTGGAGCCACAATATCATTAGCTTGCTATATGAGGTCTGACCGGTATGGAGGTCACAATATTGACATAGGGGTACACTGTACCGGCTATGGTACACCAGGTACTCGTTATTAATAGTGGATTGTGTTGAGGGTTGTAGATAGTGTCTGGAGCCACAATATCATTAGCTTGCTATATGAGGTCTGACCGGTATGGAGGTCACAATATTGACATAGGGGTACACTGTACCGGCTATGGTACACCAGGTACTCGTTATATTAATAGTGGATTGTGTTGAGGGTTGTAGATAGTGTCTGGAGCCACAATATCATTAGCTTGCTATATGAGGTCTGACCGGTATGGAGGTCACAATATTGACATAGGGGTACACTGTACCGGCTATGGTACACCAGGTACTCGTTATATTAATAGTGGATTGTGTTGAGGGTTGTAGATAGTGTCTGGAGCCACAATATCATTAGCTTGCTATATGAGGTCTGACCGGTATGGAGGTCACAATATTGACATAGGGGTACACTGTACCGGCTATGGTACACCAGGTACTCGTTATATTAATAGTGGATTGTGTTGAGGGTTGTAGATAGTGTCTGGAGCCACAATATCATTAGCTTGCTATATGAGGTCTGACCGGTATGGAGGTCACAATATTGACATAGGGGTACACTGTACCGGCTATGGTACACCAGGTACTCGTTATATTAATAGTGGATTGTGTTGAGGGTTGTAGATAGTGTCTGGAGCCACAATATCATTAGCTTGCTATATGAGGTCTGACCGGTATGGAGGTCACAATATTGACATAGGGGTACACTGTACCGGCTATGGTACACCAGGTACTCGTTATATTAATAGTGGATTGTGTTGAGGGTTGTAGATAGTGTCTGGAGCCACAATATCATTAGCTTGCTATATGAGGTCTGACCGGTATGGAGGTCACAATATTGACATAGGGGTACACTGTACCGGCTATGGTACACCAGGTACTCGTTATATTAATAGTGGATTGTGTTGAGGGTTGTAGATAGTGTCTGGAGCCACAATATCATTAGCTTGCTATATGAGGTCTGACCGGTATGGAGGTCACAATATTGACATAGGGGTACACTGTACCGGCTATGGTACACCAGGTACTCGTTATATTAATAGTGGATTGTGTTGAGGGTTGTAGATAGTGTCTGGAGCCACAATATCATTAGCTTCCTATATGAGGTCTGACCGGTATGGAGGTCACAATATTGACATAGGGGTACACTGTACCGGCTATGGTACACCAGGTACTCGTTATATTAATAGTGGATTGTGTTGAGGGTTGTAGATAGTGTCTGGAGCCACAATATCATTAGCTTGCTATATGAGGTCTGACCGGTATGGAGGTCACAATATTGACATAGGGGTACACTGTACCGGCTATGGTAAACCAGGTACTCGTTATATTAATAGTGGATTGTGTTGAGGGTTGTAGATAGTGTCTGGAGCCACAATATCATTAGCTTGCTATATGAGGTCTGACCGGTATGGAGGTCACAATATTGACATAGGGGTACACTGTACCGGCTATGGTACACCAGGTACTCGTTATATTAATAGTGGATTGTGTTGAGGGTTGTAGATAGTGTCTGGAGCCACAATATCATTAGCTTGCTATATGAGGTCTGACCGGTATGGAGGTCACAATATTGACATAGGGGTACACTGTACCGGCTATGGTACACCAGGTACTCGTTATATTAATAGTGGATTGTGTTGAGGGTTGTAGATAGTGTCTGGAGCCACAATATCATTAGCTTGCTATATGAGGTCTGACCGGTATGGAGGTCACAATATTGACATAGGGGTACACTGTACCGGCTATGGTACACCAGGTACTCGTTATATTAATAGTGGATTGTGTTGAGGGTTGTAGATAGTGTCTGGAGCCACAATATCATTAGCTTGCTATATGAGGTCTGACCGGTATGGAGGTCACAATATTGACATAGGGGTACACTGTACCGGCTATGGTACACCAGGTACTCGTTATATTAATAGTGGATTGTGTTGAGGGTTGTAGATAGTGTCTGGAGCCACAATATCATTAGCTTGCTATATGAGGTCTGACCGGTATGGAGGTCACAATATTGACATAGGGGTACACTGTACCGGCTATGGTACACCAGGTACTCGTTATATTAATAGTGGATTGTGTTGAGGGTTGTAGATAGTGTCTGGAGCCACAATATCATTAGCTTGCTATATGAGGTCTGACCGGTATGGAGGTCACAATATTGACATAGGGGTACACTGTACCGGCTATGGTACACCAGGTACTCGTTATATTAATAGTGGATTGTGTTGAGGGTTGTAGATAGTGTCTGGAGCCACAATATCATTAGCTTGCTATATGAGGTCTGACCGGTATGGAGGTCACAATATTGACATAGGGGTACACTGTACCGGCTATGGTACACCAGGTACTCGTTATATTAATAGTGGATTGTGTTGAGGGTTGTAGATAGTGTCTGGAGCCACAATATCATTAGCTTGCTATATGAGGTCTGACCGGTATGGAGGTCACAATATTGACATAGGGGTACACTGTACCGGCTATGGTACACCAGGTACTCGTTATATTAATAGTGGATTGTGTTGAGGGTTGTAGATAGTGTCTGGAGCCACAATATCATTAGCATGCTATATGAGGTCTGACCGGTATGGAGGTCACAATATTGACATAGGGGTACACTGTACCGGCTATGGTACACCAGGTACTCGTTATATTAATAGTGGATTGTGTTGAGGGTTGTAGATAGTGTCTGGAGCCACAATATCATTAGCTTGCTATATGAGGTCTGACCGGTATGGAGGTCACAATATTGACATAGGGGTACACTGTACCGGCTATGGTACACCAGGTACTCGTTATATTAATAGTGGATTGTGTTGAGGGTTGTAGATAGTGTCTGGAGCCACAATATCATTAGCTTGCTATATGAGGTCTGACCGGTATGGAGGTCACAATATTGACATAGGGGTACACTGTACCGGCTATGGTACACCAGGTACTCGTTATATTAATAGTGGATTGTGTTGAGGGTTGTAGATAGTGTCTGGAGCCACAATATCATTAGCTTGCTATATGAGGTCTGACCGGTATGGAGGTCACAATATTGACATAGGGGTACACTGTACCGGCTATGGTACACCAGGTACTCGTTATATTAATAGTGGATTGTGTTGAGGGTTGTAGATAGTGTCTGGAGCCACAATATCATTAGCTTGCTATATGAGGTCTGACCGGTATGGAGGTCACAATATTGACATAGGGGTACACTGTACCGGCTATGGTACACCAGGTACTCGTTATATTAATAGTGGATTGTGTTGAGGGTTGTAGATAGTGTCTGGAGCCACAATATCATTAGCTTGCTATATGAGGTCTGACCGGTATGGAGGTCACAATATTGACATAGGGGTACACTGTACCGGCTATGGTACACCAGGTACTCGTTATATTAATAGTGGATTGTGTTGAGGGTTGTAGATAGTGTCTGGAGCCACAATATCATTAGCTTGCTATATGAGGTCTGACCGGTATGGAGGTCACAATATTGACATAGGGGTACACTGTACCGGCTATGGTACACCAGGTACTCGTTATATTAATAGTGGATTGTGTTGAGGGTTGTAGATAGTGTCTGGAGCCACAATATCATTAGCTTGCTATATGAGGTCTGACCGGTATGGAGGTCACAATATTGACATAGGGGTACACTGTACCGGCTATGGTACACCAGGTACTCGTTATATTAATAGTGGATTGTGTTGAGGGTTGTAGATAGTGTCTGGAGCCACAATATCATTAGCTTGCTATATGAGGTCTGACCGGTATGGAGGTCACAATATTGACATAGGGGTACACTGTACCGGCTATGGTACACCAGGTACTCGTTATATTAATAGTGGATTGTGTTGAGGGTTGTAGATAGTGTCTGGAGCCACAATATCATTAGCTTGCTATATGAGGTCTGACCGGTATGGAGGTCACAATATTGACATAGGGGTACACTGTACCGGCTATGGTACACCAGGTACTCGTTATATTAATAGTGGATTGTGTTGAGGGTTGTAGATAGTGTCTGGAGCCACAATATCATTAGCTTGCTATATGAGGTCTGACCGGTATGGAGGTCACAATATTGACATAGGGGTACACTGTACCGGCTATGGTACACCAGGTACTCGTTATATTAATAGTGGATTGTGTTGAGGGTTGTAGATAGTGTCTGGAGCCACAATATCATTAGCTTGCTATATGAGGTCTGACCGGTATGGAGGTCACAATATTGACATAGGGGTACACTGTACCGGCTATGGTACACCAGGTACTCGTTGTATTAATAGTGGATTGTGTTGAGGGTTGTAGATAGTGTCTGGAGCCACAATATCATTAGCTTGCTATATGAGGTCTGACCGGTATGGAGGTCACAATATTGACATAGGGGTACACTGTACCGTCTATGGTACACCAGGTACTCGTTATATTAATAGTGGATTGTGTTGAGGTTCTAGATAGTGTCTGGAGCCACAATATCATTAGCTTGCTATATGAGGTCTGACCGGTATGGAGGTCACAATATTGACATAGGGGTACACTGTACCGGCTATGGTACACCAGGTACTCGTTATATTAATAGTGGATTGTGTTGAGGGTTGTAGATAGTGTCTGGAGCCACAATATCATTAGCATGCTATATGAGGTCTGACCGGTATGGAGGTCACAATATTGACATAGGGGTACACTGTACCGGCTATGGTACACCAGGTACTCGTTATATTAATAGTGGATTGTGTTGAGGGTTGTAGATAGTGTCTGGAGCCACAATATCATTAGCTTGCTATATGAGGTCTGACCGGTATGGAGGTCACAATATTGACATAGGGGTACACTGTACCGGCTATGGTACACCAGGTACTCGTTATATTAATAGTGGATTGTGTTGAGGGTTGTAGATAGTGTCTGGAGCCACAATATCATTAGCTTGCTATATGAGGTCTGACCGGTATGGAGGTCACAATATTGACATAGGGGTACACTGTACCGGCTATGGTACACCAGGTACTCGTTATATTAATAGTGGATTGTGTTGAGGGTTGTAGATAGTGTCTGGAGCCACAATATCATTAGCTTGCTATATGAGGTCTGACCGGTATGGAGGTCACAATATTGACATAGGGGTACACTGTACCGGCTATGGTACACCAGGTACTCGTTATATTAATAGTGGATTGTGTTGAGGGTTGTAGATAGTGTCTGGAGCCACAATATCATTAGCTTGCTATATGAGGTCTGACCGGTATGGAGGTCACAATATTGACATAGGGGTACACTGTACCGGCTATGGTACACCAGGTACTCGTTATATTAATAGTGGATTGTGTTGAGGGTTGTAGATAGTGTCTGGAGCCACAATATCATTAGCTTGCTATATGAGGTCTGACCGGTATGGAGGTCACAATATTGACATAGGGGTACACTGTACCGGCTATGGTACACCAGGTACTCGTTATATTAATAGTGGATTGTGTTGAGGGTTGTAGATAGTGTCTGGAGCCACAATATCATTAGCTTGCTATATGAGGTCTGACCGGTATGGAGGTCACAATATTGACATAGGGGTACACTGTACCGGCTATGGTACACCAGGTACTCGTTATATTAATAGTGGATTGTGTTGAGGGTTGTAGATAGTGTCTGGAGCCACAATATCATTAGCTTGCTATATGAGGTCTGACCGGTATGGAGGTCACAATATTGACATAGGGGTACACTGTACCGGCTATGGTACACCAGGTACTCGTTATATTAATAGTGGATTGTGTTGAGGGTTGTAGATAGTGTCTGGAGCCACAATATCATTAGCTTGCTATATGAGGTCTGACCGGTATGGAGGTCACAATATTGACATAGGGGTACACTGTACCGGCTATGGTACACCAGGTACTCGTTATATTAATAGTGGATTGTGTTGAGGGTTGTAGATAGTGTCTGGAGCCACAATATCATTAGCTTGCTATATGAGGTCTGACCGGTATGGAGGTCACAATATTGACATAGGGGTACACTGTACCGGCTATGGTACACCAGGTACTCGTTATATTAATAGTGGATTGTGTTGAGGGTTGTAGATAGTGTCTGGAGCCACAATATCATTAGCTTGCTATATGAGGTCTGACCGGTATGGAGGTCACAATATTGACATAGGGGTACACTGTACCGGCTATGGTACACCAGGTACTCGTTATATTAATAGTGGATTGTGTTGAGGGTTGTAGATAGTGTCTGGAGCCACAATATCATTAGCTTGCTATATGAGGTCTGACCGGTATGGAGGTCACAATATTGACATAGGGGTACACTGTACCGGCTATGGTACACCAGGTACTCGTTATATTAATAGTGGATTGTGTTGAGGGTTGTAGATAGTGTCTGGAGCCACAATATCATTAGCTTGCTATATGAGGTCTGACCGGTATGGAGGTCACAATATTGACATAAGGGTACACTGTACCGGCTACGGTACACCAGTTACTCGTTATATTGATAGTGGATTGTGTTGAGGATTGTAGATAGTATCTGGAGCCACAATATCATTAGCTTGCTATATGAGGTCTGACCGGTATGGAGATCACTATATTGACAGAGGGGTACACTGTACCGGCTATGGTACACCAGGTACTCTTTATATTAATAGTGGATTGTGTTGTAGGTTGTAGATAGTGTCTGTAGCCACAATATCATTAGCATGCTATATGAGGTCTAACCGGTATGGAGGTCACAATATTGACATAGGGGTACACTGTACCGGCTATGGTACACCAAGTACTCGTTATATTAATAGTGGATTGTGTTGAGGGTTGTAGATAGTGTCTGGAGCCACAATATCATTAGCTTGCTATATGAGGTCTGACCGGTATGGAGGTCACAATATTGACATAGGGGTACACTGTACCGGCTATGGTACACCAGGTACTCGTTATATTAATAGTGGATTGTGTTGAGGGTTGTAGATATAGTGTCTGGAGCCACAATATCATTAGCTTGCTATATGAGGTCTGACCGGTATGGAGGTTACAATATTGACATAGGGGTACACTGTACCGGCTATGGTACACCAGGTACTCGTTATATTAATAGTGGATTGTGTTGAGGGTTGTAGATAGTGTCTGGAGCCACAATACCATTAGCTTGCTATATGAGGTCTGACCGGTATGGAGGTCACAATATTGACATAGGGGTACACTGTACCGGCTATGGTACACCAGGTACTCGTTATATTAATAGTGGATTGTGTTGAGGGTTGTAGATAGTGTCTGGAGCCACAATATCATTAGCTTGCTATATGAGGTCTGACCGGTATGGAGGTCACAATATTGACATAGGGGTACACTGTACCGGCTATGGTACACCAGGTACTCGTTATATTAATAGTGGATTGTGTTGAGGGTTGTAGATAGTGTCTGGAGCCACAATATCATTAGCTTGCTATATGAGGTCTGACCGGTATGGAGGTCACAATATTGACATAGGGGTACACTGTACCGGCTATGGTACACCAGGTACTCGTTATATTAATAGTGGATTGTGTTGAGGGTTGTAGATAGTGTCTGGAGCCACAATATCATTAGCTTGCTATATGAGGTCTGACCGGTATGGAGGTCACAATATTGACATAGGGGTACACTGTACCGGCTATGGTACACCAGGTACTCGTTATATTAATAGTGGATTGTGTTGAGGGTTGTAGATAGTGTCTGGAGCCACAATATCATTAGCTTGCTATATGAGGTCTGACCGGTATGGAGGTCACAATATTGACATAGGGGTACACTGTACCGGCTATGGTACACCAGGTACTCGTTATATTAATAGTGGATTGTGTTGAGGGTTGTAGATAGTGTCTGGAGCCACAATATCATTAGCTTGCTATATGAGGTCTGACCGGTATGGAGGTCACAATATTGACATAGGGGTACACTGTACCGGCTATGGTACACCAGGTACTCGTTATATTAATAGTGGATTGTGTTGAGGGTTGTAGATAGTGTCTGGAGCCACAATATCATTAGCTTGCTATATGAGGTCTGACCGGTATGGAGGTCACAATATTGACATAGGGGTACACTGTACCGGCTATGGTACACCAGGTACTCGTTATATTAATAGTGGATTGTGTTGAGGGTTGTAGATAGTGTCTGGAGCCACAATATCATTAGCTTGCTATATGAGGTCTGACCGGTATGGAGGTCACAATATTGACATAGGGGTACACTGTACCGGCTATGGTACACCAGGTACTCGTTATATTAATAGTGGATTGTGTTGAGGGTTGTAGATAGTGTCTGGAGCCACAATATCATTAGCTTGCTATATGAGGTCTGACCGGTATGGAGGTCACAATATTGACATAGGGGTACACTGTACCGGCTATGGTACACCAGGTACTCGTTATATTAATAGTGGATTGTGTTGAGGGTTGTAGATAGTGTCTGGAGCCACAATATCATTAGCTTGCTATATGAGGTCTGACCGGTATGGAGGTCACAATATTGACATAGGGGTACACTGTACCGGCTATGGTACACCAGGTACTCGTTATATTAATAGTGGATTGTGTTGAGGGTTGTAGATAGTGTCTGGAGCCACAATATCATTAGCTTGCTATATGAGGTCTGACCGGTATGGAGGTCACAATATTGACATAGGGGTACACTGTACCGGCTATGGTACACCAGGTACTCGTTATATTAATAGTGGATTGTGTTGAGGGTTGTAGATAGTGTCTGGAGCCACAATATCATTAGCTTGCTATATGAGGTCTGACCGGTATGGAGGTCACAATATTGACATAGGGGTACACTGTACCGGCTATGGTACACCAGGTACTCGTTATATTAATAGTGGATTGTGTTGAGGGTTGTAGATAGTGTCTGGAGCCACAATATCATTAGCTTGCTATATGAGGTCTGACCGGTATGGAGGTCACAATATTGACATAGGGGTACACTGTACCGGCTATGGTACACCAGGTACTCGTTATATTAATAGTGGATTGTGTTGAGGGTTGTAGATAGTGTCTGGAGCCACAATATCATTAGCTTGCTATATGAGGTCTGACCGGTATGGAGGTCACAATATTGACATAGGGGTACACTGTACCGGCTATGGTACACCAGGTACTCGTTATATTAATAGTGGATTGTGTTGAGGGTTGTAGATAGTGTCTGGAGCCACAATATCATTAGCTTGCTATATGAGGTCTGACCGGTATGGAGGTCACAATATTGACATAGGGGTACACTGTACCGGCTATGGTACACCAGGTACTCGTTATATTAATAGTGGATTGTGTTGAGGGTTGTAGATAGTGTCTGGAGCCACAATATCATTAGCTTGCTATATGAGGTCTGACCGGTATGGAGGTCACAATATTGACATAGGGGTACACTGTACCGGCTATGGTACACCAGGTACTCGTTATATTAATAGTGGATTGTGTTGAGGGTTGTAGATAGTGTCTGGAGCCACAATATCATTAGCTTGCTATATGAGGTCTGACCGGTATGGAGGTCACAATATTGACATAGGGGTACACTGTACCGGCTATGGTACACCAGGTACTCGTTATATTAATAGTGGATTGTGTTGAGGGTTGTAGATAGTGTCTGGAGCCACAATATCATTAGCTTGCTATATGAGGTCTGACCGGTATGGAGGTCACAATATTGACATAGGGGTACACTGTACCGGCTATGGTACACCAGGTACTCGTTATATTAATAGTGGATTGTGTTGAGGGTTGTAGATAGTGTCTGGAGCCACAATATCATTAGCTTGCTATATGAGGTCTGACCGGTATGGAGGTCACAATATTGACATAGGGGTACACTGTACCGGCTATGGTACACCAGGTACTCGTTATATTAATAGTGGATTGTGTTGAGGGTTGTAGATAGTGTCTGGAGCCACAATATCATTAGCTTGCTATATGAGGTCTGACCGGTATGGAGGTCACAATATTGACATAGGGGTACACTGTACCGGCTATGGTAAACCAGGTACTCGTTATATTAATAGTGGATTGTGTTGAGGGTTGTAGATAGTGTCTGGAGCCACAATATCATTAGCTTGCTATATGAGGTCTGACCGGTATGGAGGTCACAATATTGACATAGGGGTACACTGTACCGTCTATGGTACACCAGGTACTCGTTATATTAATAGTGGATTGTGTTGAGGTTCTAGATAGTGTCTGGAGCCACAATATCATTAGCTTGCTATATGAGGTCTGACCGGTATGGAGGTCACAATATTGACATAGGGGTACACTGTACCGGCTATGGTACACCAGGTACTAGTTATATTAATAGTGGATTGTGTTGAGGGTTGTAGATAGTGTCTGGAGCCACAATATCATTAGCTTGCTATATGAGGTCTGACCGGTATGGAGGTCACAATATTGACATAGGGGTACACTGTACCGGCTATGGTACACCAGGTACTCGTTATATTAATAGTGGATTGTGTTGAGGGTTGTAGATAGTGTCTGGAGCCACAATATCATTAGCTTGCTATATGAGGTCTGACCGGTATGGAGGTCACAATATTGACATAGGGGTACACTGTACCGGCTATGGTACACCAGGTACTCGTTATATTAATAGTGGATTGTGTTGAGGGTTGTAGATAGTGTCTGGAGCCACAATATCATTAGCTTGCTATATGAGGTCTGACCGGTATGGAGGTCACAATATTGACATAGGGGTACACTGTACCGGCTATGGTACACCAGGTACTCGTTATATTAATAGTGGATTGTGTTGAGGGTTGTAGATAGTGTCTGGAGCCACAATATCATTAGCTTGCTATATGAGGTCTGACCGGTATGGAGGTCACAATATTGACATAGGGGTACACTGTACCGGCTATGGTACACCAGGTACTCGTTATATTAATAGTGGATTGTGTTGAGGGTTGTAGATAGTGTCTGGAGCCACAATATCATTAGCTTGCTATATGAGGTCTGACCGGTATGGAGGTCACAATATTGACATAGGGGTACACTGTACCGGCTATGGTACACCAGGTACTCGTTATATTAATAGTGGATTGTGTTGAGGGTTGTAGATAGTGTCTGGAGCCACAATATCATTAGCTTGCTATATGAGGTCTGACCGGTATGGAGGTCACAATATTGACATAGGGGTACACTGTACCGGCTATGGTACACCAGGTACTCGTTATATTAATAGTGGATTGTGTTGAGGGTTGTAGATAGTGTCTGGAGCCACAATATCATTAGCTTGCTATATGAGGTCTGACCGGTATGGAGGTCACAATATTGACATAGGGGTACACTGTACCGGCTATGGTACACCAGGTACTCGTTATATTAATAGTGGATTGTGTTGAGGGTTGTAGATAGTGTCTGGAGCCACAATATCATTAGCTTGCTATATGAGGTCTGACCGGTATGGAGGTCACAATATTGACATAGGGGTACACTGTACCGTCTATGGTACACCAGGTACTCGTTATATTAATAGTGGATTGTGTTGAGGTTCTAGATAGTGTCTGGAGCCACAATATCATTAGCTTGCTATATGAGGTCTGACCGGTATGGAGGTCACAATATTGACATAGGGGTACACTGTACCGGCTATGGTACACCAGGTACTCGTTATATTAATAGTGGATTGTGTTGAGGGTTGTAGATAGTGTCTGGAGCCACAATATCATTAGCTTGCTATATGAGGTCTGACCGGTATGGAGGTCACAATATTGACATAGGGGTACACTGTACCGGCTATGGTACACCAGGTACTCGTTATATTAATAGTGGATTGTGTTGAGGGTTGTAGATAGTGTCTGGAGCCACAATATCATTAGCTTGCTATATGAGGTCTGACCGGTATGGAGGTCACAATATTGACATAGGGGTACACTGTACCGGCTATGGTACACCAGGTACTCGTTATATTAATAGTGGATTGTGTTGAGGGTTGTAGATAGTGTCTGGAGCCACAATATCATTAGCTTGCTATATGAGGTCTGACCGGTATGGAGGTCACAATATTGACATAGGGGTACACTGTACCGGCTATGGTACACCAGGTACTCGTTATATTAATAGTGGATTGTGTTGAGGGTTGTAGATAGTGTCTGGAGCCACAATATCATTAGCTTGCTATATGAGGTCTGACCGGTATGGAGGTCACAATATTGACATAGGGGTACACTGTACCGGCTATGGTACACCAGGTACTCGTTATATTAATAGTGGATTGTGTTGAGGGTTGTAGATAGTGTCTGGAGCCACAATATCATTAGCTTGCTATATGAGGTCTGACCGGTATGGAGGTCACAATATTGACATAGGGGTACACTGTACCGGCTATGGTACACCAGGTACTCGTTATATTAATAGTGGATTGTGTTGAGGGTTGTAGATAGTGTCTGGAGCCACAATATCATTAGCTTGCTATATGAGGTCTGACCGGTATGGAGGTCACAATATTGACATAGGGGTACACTGTACCGGCTATGGTACACCAGGTACTCGTTATATTAATAGTGGATTGTGTTGAGGGTTGTAGATAGTGTCTGGAGCCACAATATCATTAGCTTGCTATATGAGGTCTGACCGGTATGGAGGTCACAATATTGACATAGGGGTACACTGTACCGGCTATGGTACACCAGGTACTCGTTATATTAATAGTGGATTGTGTTGAGGGTTGTAGATAGTGTCTGGAGCCACAATATCATTAGCTTGCTATATGAGGTCTGACCGGTATGGAGGTCACAATATTGACATAGGGGTACACTGTACCGGCTATGGTACACCAGGTACTCGTTATATTAATAGTGGATTGTGTTGAGGGTTGTAGATAGTGTCTGGAGCCACAATATCATTAGCTTGCTATATGAGGTCTGACCGGTATGGAGGTCACAATATTGACATAGGGGTACACTGTACCGGCTATGGTACACCAGGTACTCGTTATATTAATAGTGGATTGTGTTGAGGGTTGTAGATAGTGTCTGGAGCCACAATATCATTAGCTTGCTATATGAGGTCTGACCGGTATGGAGGTCACAATATTGACATAGGGGTACACTGTACCGGCTATGGTACACCAGGTACTCGTTATATTAATAGTGGATTGTGTTGAGGGTTGTAGATAGTGTCTGGAGCCACAATATCATTAGCTTGCTATATGAGGTCTGACCGGTATGGAGGTCACAATATTGACATAGGGGTACACTGTACCGGCTATGGTACACCAGGTACTCGTTATATTAATAGTGGATTGTGTTGAGGGTTGTAGATAGTGTCTGGAGCCACAATATCATTAGCTTGCTATATGAGGTCTGACCGGTATGGAGGTCACAATATTGACATAGGGGTACACTGTACCGGCTATGGTACACCAGGTACTCGTTATATTAATAGTGGATTGTGTTGAGGGTTGTAGATAGTGTCTGGAGCCACAATATCATTAGCTTGCTATATGAGGTCTGACCGGTATGGAGGTCACAATATTGACATAGGGGTACACTGTACCGGCTATGGTACACCAGGTACTCGTTATATTAATAGTGGATTGTGTTGAGGGTTGTAGATAGTGTCTGGAGCCACAATATCATTAGCTTGCTATATGAGGTCTGACCGGTATGGAGGTCACAATATTGACATAGGGGTACACTGTACCGGCTATGGTACACCAGGTACTCGTTATATTAATAGTGGATTGTGTTGAGGGTTGTAGATAGTGTCTGGAGCCACAATATCATTAGCTTGCTATATGAGGTCTGACCGGTATGGAGGTCACAATATTGACATAGGGGTACACTGTACCGGCTATGGTACACCAGGTACTCGTTATATTAATAGTGGATTGTGTTGAGGGTTGTAGATAGTGTCTGGAGCCACAATATCATTAGCTTGCTATATGAGGTCTGACCGGTATGGAGGTCACAATATTGACATAGGGGTACACTGTACCGGCTATGGTACACCAGGTACTCGTTATATTAATAGTGGATATTGTTGAGGGTTGTAGATAGTGTCTGGAGCCACAATATCATTAGCTTGCTATATGAGGTCTGACCGGTATGGAGGTCACAATATTGACATAGGGGTACACTGTACCGGCTATGGTACACCAGGTACTCGTTATATTGATAGTGGATTGTGTTGAGGGTTGTAGATAGTGTCTGGAGCCACAATATCATTAGCTTGCTATATGAGGTCTGACCGGTATGGAGGTCACAATATTGACATAGGGGTACACTGTACCGGCTATGGTACACCAGGTACTCGTTATATTAATAGTGGATTGTGTTGAGGGTTGTAGATAGTGTCTGGAGCCACAATATCATTAGCTTGCTATATGAGGTCTGACCGGTATGGAGGTCACAATATTGACATAGGGGTACACTGTACCGGCTATGGTACACCAGGTACTCGTTATATTAATAGTGGATTGTGTTGAGGGTTGTAGATAGTGTCTGGAGCCACAATATCATTAGCTTGCTATATGAGGTCTGACCGGTATGGAGGTCACAATATTGACATAGGGGTACACTGTACCGGCTATGGTACACCAGGTACTCGTTATATTAATAGTGGATTGTGTTGAGGGTTGTAGATAGTGTCTGGAGCCACAATATCATTAGCTTGCTATATGAGGTCTGACCGGTATGGAGGTCACAATATTGACATAGGGGTACACTGTACCGGCTATGGTACACCAGGTACTCGTTATATTAATAGTGGATTGTGTTGAGGGTTGTAGATAGTGTCTGGAGCCACAATATCATTAGCTTGCTATATGAGGTCTGACCGGTATGGAGGTCACAATATTGACATAGGGGTACACTGTACCGGCTATGGTACACCAGGTACTCGTTATATTAATAGTGGATTGTGTTGAGGGTTGTAGATAGTGTCTGGAGCCACAATATCATTAGCTTGCTATATGAGGTCTGACCGGTATGGAGGTCACAATATTGACATAGGGGTACACTGTACCGGCTATGGTACACCAGGTACTCGTTATATTAATAGTGGATTGTGTTGAGGGTTGTAGATAGTGTCTGGAGCCACAATATCATTAGCTTGCTATATGAGGTCTGACCGGTATGGAGGTCACAATATTGACATAGGGGTACACTGTACCGGCTATGGTACACCAGGTACTCGTTATATTAATAGTGGATTGTGTTGAGGGTTGTAGATAGTGTCTGGAGCCACAATATCATTAGCTTGCTATATGAGGTCTGACCGGTATGGAGGTCACAATATTGACATAGGGGTACACTGTACCGGCTATGGTACACCAGGTACTCGTTATATTAATAGTGGATTGTGTTGAGGGTTGTAGATAGTGTCTGGAGCCACAATATCATTAGCTTGCTATATGAGGTCTGACCGGTATGGAGGTCACAATATTGACATAGAGGTACACTGTACCGGCTATGGTACACCAGGTACTCGTTATAATAATAGTGGATTGTGTTGAGGGTTGTAGATAGTGTCTGGAGCCACAATATCATTAGCTTGCTATATGAGGTCTGACCGGTATGGAGGTCACAATATTGACATAGGGGTACACTGTACCGGCTATGGTACACCAGGTACTCGTTATATTAATAGTGGATTGTGTTGAGGGTTGTAGATAGTGTCTGGATCCACAACTTAATTAGCTTGCTATATGAGGTCTGACCGGTATGGAGGTCACAATATTGACCTAGGGGTACACTGTACCGGCTATGGTACACCAGGTACTCTTTATATTAATAGTGGATTGTGTTGAGGATTGTAGATAGTGTCTGGAGCCACAATATCGCTAGCTTGCTATATGAGGTCTGACCGGTATGGAGGTCACAATATTGAAATAGGGGTACACTGTACCGGCTATGGTACACCAGGTACTCGTTATATTAATAGTGGATTGTGTTGAGGGTTGTAGATAGTGTCTGGAGCCACAATATCATTAGCTTGCTATATGAGGTCTGACCGGTATGGAGGTCACAATATTGACATAGGGGTACACTGTACCGGCTATGGTACACCAGGTACTCGTTATATTAATAGTGGATTGTGTTGAGGGTTGTAGATAGTGTCTGGAGCCACAATATCATTAGCTTGCTATATGAGGTCTGACCGGTATGGAGGTCACAATATTGACATAGGGGTACACTGTACCGGCTATGGTACACCAGGTACTCGTTATATTAATAGTGGATTGTGTTGAGGGTTGTAGATAGTGTCTGGAGCCACAATATCATTAGCTTGCTATATGAGGTCTGACCGGTATGGAGGTCACAATATTGACATAGGGGTACACTGTACCGGCTATGGTACACCAGGTACTCGTTATATTAATAGTGGATTGTGTTGAGGGTTGTAGATAGTGTCTGGAGCCACAATATCATTAGCTTGCTATATGAGGTCTGACCGGTATGGAGGTCACAATATTGACATAGGGGTACACTGTACCGGCTATGGTACACCAGGTACTCGTTATATTAATAGTGGATTGTGTTGAGGGTTGTAGATAGTGTCTGGAGCCACAATATCATTAGCTTGCTATATGAGGTCTGACCGGTATGGAGGTCACAATATTGACATAGGGGTACACTGTACCGGCTATGGTACACCAGGTACTCGTTATATTAATAGTGGATTGTGTTGAGGGTTGTAGATAGTGTCTGGAGCCACAATATCATTAGCTTGCTATATGAGGTCTGACCGGTATGGAGGTCACAATATTGACATAGGGGTACACTGTACCGGCTATGGTACACCAGGTACTCGTTATATTAATAGTGGATTGTGTTGAGGGTTGTAGATAGTGTCTGGAGCCACAATATCATTAGCTTGCTATATGAGGTCTGACCGGTATGGAGGTCACAATATTGACATAGGGGTACACTGTACCGGCTATGGTACACCAGGTACTCGTTATATTAATAGTGGATTGTGTTGAGGGTTGTAGATAGTGTCTGGAGCCACAATATCATTAGCTTGCTATATGAGGTCTGACCGGTATGGAGGTCACAATATTGACATAGGGGTACACTGTACCGGCTATGGTACACCAGGTACTCGTTATATTAATAGTGGATTGTGTTGAGGGTTGTAGATAGTGTCTGGAGCCACAATATCATTAGCTTGCTATATGAGGTCTGACCGGTATGGAGGTCACAATATTGACATAGGGGTACACTGTACCGGCTATGGTACACTAGGTACTCATTATATTAATAGTGGACTGTGTTGAGGGTTGTAGATAGTGTCTGGAGCCACAATATCATTAGCTTGCTATATGAGGTCTGACCGGTATGAAGGTCACAATATTGACATAGGGGTACACTGTACCGGCTATGGTAAACCAGGTACTCGTTGTATTAATAGTGGATTGTGTTGAGGGTTGTAGATAGTGTCTGGAGCAACAATTCATTAGCTTGCTATGTGAGGTCTGACCGGTATGGAGGTCACAATATTGACATAGGGGTACACTGTACCGTCTATGGTACACCAGGTACTCGTTATATTAATAGTGGATTGTGTTGAGGTTCTAGATAGTGTCTGGAGCCACAATTTAATTCAGCTTGCTATATTAGGTCTGACCGGTATGGAGGTCACAATTTTGACATAGGGGTACACTGTACCGGCTATGATACACCAGGTACTAGTTATATTAATAGTGGATTGTGTTGAGGGTTGTAGATAGTGTCTGGAGCCACAATATCATTAGCTTGCTATATGAGGTCTGACCGGTATGGAGGTCACAATATTGACAAAGAGGTACACTGTACCGGCTATGGTACACCAGGTACTCGTTATATTAATAGTAGATTGTGTTGAGGGTTGTAGATAGTGTCTGGAGCCACAATATCATTAGCTTGCTATATGAGGTCTGACCGGTATGGAGGTCACAATATTGACATAGGGGTACACTGTACCGGCTATGGTACACCAGGTACTCGTTATATTAATAGTGGATTGTGTTGAGGGTTGTAGATAGTGTCTGGAGCCACAATATCATTAGCTTGCTATATGAGGTCTGACCGGTATGGAGGTCACAATATTGACATAGGGGTACACTGTACCGGCTATGGTACACCAGGTACTCGTTATATTAATAGTGGATTGTGTTGAGGGTTGTAGATAGTGTCTGGAGCCACAATATCATTAGCTTGCTATATGAGGTCTGACCGGTATGGAGGTCACAATATTGACATAGGGGTACACTGTACCGGCTATGGTACACCAGGTACTCGTTATATTAATAGTGGATTGTGTTGAGGGTTGTAGATAGTGTCTGGAGCCACAATATCATTAGCTTGCTATATGAGGTCTGACCGGTATGGAGGTCACAATATTGACATAGGGGTACACTGTACCGGCTATGGTACACCAGGTACTCGTTATATTAATAGTGGATTGTGTTGAGGGTTGTAGATAGTGTCTGGAGCCACAATATCATTAGCTTGCTATATGAGGTCTGACCGGTATGGAGGTCACAATATTGACATAGGGGTACACTGTACCGGCTATGGTACACCAGGTACTCGTTATAATAGTAGGGGATTGTGTTGAGGGTTGTAGATAGTGTCTGGAGCCACAATATCATTAGCTTGCTATATGAGGTCTGACCGGTATGGAGGTCACAATATTGACATAGGGGTACACTGTACCGGCTATGGTACACCAGGTACTCGTTATATTAATAGTGGATTGTGTTGAGGGTTGTAGATAGTGTCTGGAGCCACAATATCATTAGCTTGCTATATGAGGTCTGACCGGTATGGAGGTCACAATATTGACATAGGGGTACACTGTACCGGCTATGGTACACCAGGTACTCGTTATATTAATAGTGGATTGTGTTGAGGGTTGTAGATAGTGTCTGGAGCCACAATATCATTAGCTTGCTATATGAGGTCTGACCGGTATGGAGGTCACAATATTGACATAGGGTACACTGTACCGGCTATGGTACACCAGGTACTCGTTATATTAATAGTGGATTGTGTTGAGGGTTGTAGATAGTGTCTGGAGCCACAATATCATTAGCTTGCTATATGAGGTCTGACCGGTATGGAGGTCACAATATTGACATAGGGGTACACTGTACCGGCTATGGTACACCAGGTACTCGTTATATTAATAGTGGATTGTGTTGAGGGTTGTAGATAGTGTCTGGAGCCACAATATCATTAGCTTGCTATATGAGGTCTGACCGGTATGGAGGTCACAATATTGACATAGGGGTACACTGTACCGGCTATGGTACACCAGGTACTCGTTATATTAATAGTGGATTGTGTTGAGGGTTGTAGATAGTGTCTGGAGCCACAATATCATTAGCTTGCTATATGAGGTCTGACCGGTATGGAGGCCACAATATTGACATAGGGGTACACTGTACCGGCTATGGTACACCAGGTACTCGTTATATTAATAGTGGATTGTGTTGAGGGTTGTAGATAGTGTCTGGAGCCACAATATCATTAGCTTGCTATATGAGGTCTGACCGGTATGGAGGTCACAATATTGACATAGGGGTACACTGTACCGGCTATGGTACACCAGGTACTCGTTATATTAATAGTGGATTGTGTTGAGGGTTGTAGATAGTGTCTGGAGCCACAATATCATTAGCTTGCTATATGAGGTCTGACCGGTATGGAGGTCACAATATTGACATAGGGGTACACTGTACCGGCTATGGTACACCAGGTACTCGTTATATTAATAGTCGATTGGTGTGAGGGTTGTAGATAGTGTCTGGAGCCACAATATCATTAGCATGCTATATGAGGTCTGACCGGTATGGAGGTCACAATATTGACATAGGGGTACACTGTACCGGCTATGGTACACCAGGTACTCGTTATATTAATAGTGGATTGTGTTGAGGGTTGTAGATAGTGTCTGGAGCCACAATATCATTAGCATGCTATATGAGGTCTGACCGGTATGGAGGTCACAATATTGACATAGGGGTACACTGTACCGGCTATGGTACACCAGGTACTCGTTATATTAATAGTGGATTGTGTTGAGGGTTGTAGATAGTGTCTGGAGCCACAATATCATTAGCTTGCTATATGAGGTCTGACCGGTATGGAGGTCACAATATTGACATAGGGGTACACTGTACCGGCTATGGTACACCAGGTACTCATTATATTAATAGTGGATTGTGTTGAGGGTTGTAGAATGTAGATAGTGTCTGGAGCCACAATATCATTAGCTTGCTCTATGAGGTCCGACCGGTATGGAGGTCACAATATTGACATACGGGTACACTGTACCGGCTATGGTACACCAGGTACTCGTTATATTAATAGTGGATTGTGTTGAGGGTTGTAGATAGTGTCTGGAGCCACAATATCATTAGCTTGCTATATGAGGTCTGACCGGTATGGAGGTCACAATATTGACATAGGGGTACACTGTACCGGCTATGGTACACCAGGTACTCGTTATATTAATAGTGGATTGTGTTGAGGGTTGTAGATAGTGTCTGGAGCCACAATATCATTAGCTTGCTATATGAGGTCTGACCGGTATGGAGGTCACAATATTGACATAGGGGTACACTGTACCGGCTATGGTACACCAGGTACTCGTTATATTAATAGTGGATTGTGTTGAGGGTTGTAGATAGTGTCTGGAGCCACAATATCATTAGCTTGCTATATGAGGTCTGACCGGTATGGAGGTCACAATATTGACATAGGGGTACACTGTACCGGCTATGGTACACCAGGTACTCGTTATATTAATAGTGGATTGTGTTGAGGGTTGTAGATAGTGTCTGGAGCCACAATATCATTAGCTTGCTATATGAGGTCTGACCGGTATGGAGGTCACAATATTGACATAGGGGTACACTGTACCGGCTATGGTACACCAGGTACTCGTTATATTAATAGTGGATTGTGTTGAGGGTTGTAGATAGTGTCTGGAGCCACAATATCATTAGCTTGCTATATGAGGTCTGACCGGTATGGAGGTCACAATATTGACATAGGGGTACACTGTACCGGCTATGGTACACCAGGTACTCGTTATATTAATAGTGGATTGTGTTGAGGGTTGTAGATAGTGTCTGGAGCCACAATATCATTAGCTTGCTATATGAGGTCTGACCGGTATGGAGGTCACAATATTGACATAGGGGTACACTGTACCGGCTATGGTACACCAGGTACTCGTTATATTAATAGTGGATTGTGTTGAGGGTTGTAGATAGTGTCTGGAGCCACAATATCATTAGCTTGCTATATGAGGTCTGACCGGTATGGAGGTCACAATATTGACATAGGGGTACACTGTACCGGCTATGGTACACCAGGTACTCGTTATATTAATAGTGGATTGTGTTGAGGGTTGTAGATAGTGTCTGGAGCCACAATATCATTAGCTTGCTATATGAGGTCTGACCGGTATGGAGGTCACAATATTGACATAGGGGTACACTGTACCGGCTATGGTACACCAGGTACTCGTTATATTAATAGTGGATTGTGTTGAGGGTTGTAGATAGTGTCTGGAGCCACAATATCATTAGCTTGCTATATGAGGTCTGACCGGTATGGAGGTCACAATATTGACATAGGGGTACACTGTACCGGCTATGGTACACCAGGTACTCGTTATATTAATAGTGGATTGTGTTGAGGGTTGTAGATAGTGTCTGGAGCCACAATATCATTAGCTTGCTATATGAGGTCTGACCGGTATGGAGGTCACAATATTGACATAGGGGTACACTGTACCGGCTATGGTACACCAGGTACTCGTTATATTAATAGTGGATTGTGTTGAGGGTTGTAGATAGTGTCTGGAGCCACAATATCATTAGCTTGCTATATGAGGTCTGACCGGTATGGAGGTCACAATATTGACATAGGGGTACACTGTACCGGCTATGGTACACCAGGTACTCGTTATATTAATAGTGGATATTGTTGAGGGTTGTAGATAGTGTCTGGAGCCACAATATCATTAGCTTGCTATATGAGGTCTGACCGGTATGGAGGTCACAATATTGACATAGGGGTACACTGTACCGGCTATGGTACACCAGGTACTCGTTATATTAATAGAGGATTGTGTTGAGGGTTGTAGATAGTGTCTGGAGCCACAATATCATTAGCTTGCTATATGAGGTCTGACCGGTATGGAGGTCACAATATTGACATAGGGGTACACTGTACCGGCTATGGTACACCAGGTACTCGTTATATTAATAGTGGATTGTGTTGAGGGTTGTAGATAGTGTCTGGAGCCACAATATCATTAGCTTGCTATATGAGGTCCAACCGGTATGGAGGTCACAATATTGACATAGGGGTACACTGTACCTACCGGCTATGGTACACCAGGTACTCGTTATATTAATAGTGGATTGTGTTGAGGGTTGTAGATAGTGTCTGGAGCCACAATATCATTAGCTTGCTATATGAGGTCTGACCGGTATGGAGGTCACAATATTGACATAGGGGTACACTGTACCGGCTATGGTACACCAGGTACTCCTTATATTAATAGTGGATTGTGTTGAGGGTTGTAGATAGTGTCTGGAGCCACAATATCATTAGCTTGCTATATGAGGTCTGACCGGTATGGAGGTCACAATATTGACATAGGGGTACACTGTACCGGCTATGGTACACCAGGTACTCGTTATATTAATAGTGGATTGTGTTGAGGGTTGTAGATAGTGTCTGGAGCCACAATATCATTAGCTTGCTATATGAGGTCTGACCGGTATGGAGGTCACAATATTGACATAGGGGTACACTGTACCGGCTATGGTACACCAGGTACTCGTTATATTAATAGTGGATTGTGTTGAGGGTTGTAGATAGTGTCTGGAGCCACAATATCATTAGCTTGCTATATGAGGTCTGACCGGTATGGAGGTCACAATATTGACATAGAGGTACACTGTACCGGCTATGGTACACCAGGTACTCGTTATATTAATAGTGGATTGTGTTGAGGGTTGTAGATAGTGTCTGGAGCCACAATATCATTAGCTTGCTATATGAGGTCTGACCGGTATGGAGGTCACAATATTGACATAGGGGTACACTCTACCAGCTATGGTACACCAGGTACTCGTTATATTAATAGTGGATTGTGTTGAGGGTTGTAGATAGTGTCTGGAGCCACAATATCATTAGCTTGCTATATGATGTCTGACCGGTATGGAGGTCATAATATTGACATAGGGGTACACTGTACCAGGTACTCGATATGTTAATAGTGTGTTGTGTTGAGGGTGTAGATAGTGTCTGGAGCCACAATATCATTAGCTTGCTATATGAGGTCTGACCGGTATGGAGGTCACAATATTGACATAGGGGTACACTGTACCGGCTATGGTACACCAGGTACTCGTTATTAATAGTGGATTGTGTTGATGGTTGTAGATAGTGTCTGGAGCCACAATATCATTAGCTTGCTATATGAGGTCTGACCGGTATGGAGGTCACAATATTGACATAGGGGTACACTGTACCGGCTATGGTACACCAGGTACTCGTTATATTAATAGTGGATTGTGTTGAGGGTTGTAGATAGTGTCTCGAGCCACAATATCATTAGCTTGCTATATGAGGTCTGACCGGTATGGAGGTCACAATATTGACATAGGGGTACACTGTACCGGCTATGGTACACCAGGTACTCGTTATATTAATAGTGGATTGTGTTGAGGGTTGTAGATAGTGTCTGGAGCCACAATATCATTAGCTTGCTATATGAGGTCTGACCGGTATGGAGGTCACAATATTGACATAGGGGTACACTGTACCGGCTATGGTACACCAGGTACTCGTTATATTAATAGTGGATTGTGTTGAGGGTTGTAGATAGTGTCTGGAGCCACAATATCATTAGCTTGCTATATGAGGTCTGACCGGTATGGAGGTCACAATATTGACATAGGGGTACACTGTACCGGCTATGGTACACCAGGTACTCGTTATATTAATAGTGGATTGTGTTGAGGGTTGTAGATAGTGTCTGGAGCCACAATATCATTAGCTTGCTATATGAGGTCTGACCGGTATGGAGGTCACAATATTGACATAGGGGTACACTGTACCGGCTATGGTACACCAGGTACTCGTTATATTAATAGTGGATTGTGTTGAGGGTTGTAGATAGTGTCTGGAGCCACAATATCATTAGCTTGCTATATGAGGTCTGACCGGTATGGAGGTCACAATATTGACATAGGGGTACACTGTACCGGCTATGGTACACCAGGTACTCGTTATATTAATAGTGGATTGTGTTGAGGGTTGTAGATAGTGTCTGGAGCCACAATATCATTAGCTTGCTATATGAGGTCTGACCGGTATGGAGGTCACAATATTGACATAGGGGTACACTGTACCGGCTATGGTACACCAGGTACTCGTTATATTAATAGTGGATTGTGTTGAGGGTTGTAGATAGTGTCTGGAGCCACAATATCATTAGCTTGCTATATGAGGTCTGACCGGTATGGAGGTCACAATATTGACATAGGGGTACACTGTACCGGCTATGGTACACCAGGTACTCGTTATATTAATAGTGGATTGTGTTGAGGGTTGTAGATAGTGTCTGGAGCCACAATATCATTAGCTTGCTATATGAGGTCTGACCGGTATGGAGGTCACAATATTGACATAGGGGTACACTGTACCGGCTATGGTACACCAGGTACTCGTTATATTAATAGTGGATTGTGTTGAGGGTTGTAGATAGTGTCTGGAGCCACAATATCATTAGCTTGCTATATGAGGTCTGACCGGTATGGAGGTCACAATATTGACATAGGGGTACACTGTACCGGCTATGGTACACCAGGTACTCGTTATATTAATAGTGGATTGTGTTGAGGGTTGTAGATAGTGTCTGGAGCCACAATATCATTAGCTTGCTATATGAGGTCTGACCGGTATGGAGGTCACAATATTGACATAGGGGTACACTGTATACCGGCTATGGTACACCAGGTACTCGTTATATTAATAGTGGATTGTGTTGAGGGTTGTAGATAGTGTCTGGAGCCACAATATCATTAGCTTGCTATATGAGGTCTGACCGGTATGGAGGTCACAATATTGACATAGGGGTACACTGTACCGGCTATGGTACACCAGGTACTCGTTATATTAATAGTGGATTGTGTTGAGGGTTGTAGATAGTGTCTGGAGCCACAATATCATTAGCTTGCTATATGAGGTCTGACCGGTATGGAGGTCACAATATTGACATAGGGGTACACTGTACCGGCTATGGTACACCAGGTACTCGTTATATTAATAGTGGATTGTGTTGAGGGTTGTAGATAGTGTCTGGAGCCACAATATCATTAGCTTGCTATATGAGGTCTGACCGGTATGGAGGTCACAATATTGACATAGGGGTACACTGTACCGGCTATGGTACACTAGGTACTCGTTATATTAATAGTGGATTGTGTTGAGGGTTGTAGATAGTGTCTGGAGCCACAATATCATTAGCTTGCTATATGAGGTCTGACCGGTATGGAGGTCACAATATTGACATAGGGGTACACTGTACCGGCTATGGTACACCAGGTACTCGTTATATTAATAGTGGATTGTGTTGAGGGTTGTAGATAGTGTCTGGAGGCACAATGTCATTAGCTTGCTATATGAGGTCTGACCGGTATGGAGGTCACAATATTGACATAGGGGTACACTGTACCATAGGGGTACACTGTACCGGCTATGGTACTCCAGGTACTCGTTACATTAATAGTGGATTGTGTTGAGGGTTGTAGATAGTGTCTGGAGCCACAATGCCATTATCTTGCTATATGAGGTCTGACCGGTATGAAGGTCACAATATTGACATAGGGGTACACTGTACCGGCTATGGTACACCAGGTACTCGTTATATTAATAGTGGATTGTGTTGAGGGTTGTAGATAGTGTCTGGAGCCACAATATCATTAGCTTGCTATATGAGGTCTGACCGGTATGGAGGTCACAATATTGACATAGGGGTACACTGTACCGGCTATGGTACACCAGGTACTCGTTATATTAATAGTGGATTGTGTTGAGGGTTGTAGATAGTGTCTGGAGCCACAATATCATTAGCTTGCTATATGAGGTCTGACCGGTATGGAGGTCACAATATTGACATAGGGGTACACTGTACCGGCTATGGTACACCAGGTACTCGTTATATTAATAGTGGATTGTGTTGAGGGTTGTAGATAGTGTCTGGAGCCACAATATCATTAGCTTGCTATATGAGGTCTGACCGGTATGGAGGTCACAATATTGACATAGGGGTACACTGTACCGGCTATGGTACACCAGGTACTCGTTATATTAATAGTGGATTGTGTTGAGGGTTGTAGATAGTGTCTGGAGCCACAATATCATTAGCTTGCTATATGAGGTCTGACCGGTATGGAGGTCACAATATTGACATAGGGGTACACTGTACCGGCTATGGTACACCAGGTACTCGTTATATTAATAGTGGATTGTGTTGAGGGTTGTAGATAGTGTCTGGAGCCACAATATCATTAGCTTGCTATATGAGGTCTGACCGGTATGGAGGTCACAATATTGACATAGGGGTACACTGTACCGGCTATGGTACACCAGGTACTCGTTATATTAATAGTGGATTGTGTTGAGGGTTGTAGATAGTGTCTGGAGCCACAATATCATTAGCTTGCTATATGAGGTCTGACCGGTATGGAGGTCACAATATTGACATAGGGGTACACTGTACCGGCTATGGTACACCAGGTACTCGTTATATTAATAGTGGATTGTGTTGAGGGTTGTAGATAGTGTCTGGAGCCACAATATCATTAGCTTGCTATATGAGGTCTGACCGGTATGGAGGTCACAATATTGACATAGGGGTACACTGTACCGGCTATGGTACACCAGGTACTCGTTATATTAATAGTGGATTGTGTTGAGGGTTGTAGATAGTGTCTGGAGCCACAATATCATTAGCTTGCTATATGAGGTCTGACCGGTATGGAGGCCACAATATTGACATGGGGGTACACTGTACCGGCTATGGTACACCAGGTACTCGTTATATTAATAGTGGATTGTGTTGAGGGTTGTAGATAGTGTCTGGAGCCACAATATCATTAGCTTGCTATATGAGGTCTGACCGGTATGGAGGTCACAATATTGACATAGGGGTACACTGTACCGGCTATGGTACACCAGGTACTCGTTATATTAATAGTGGATTGTGTTGAGGGTTGTAGATAGTGTCTGGAGCCACAATATCATTAGCTTGCTATATGAGGTCTGACCGGTATGGAGGTCACAATATTGACATAGGGGTACACTTTACCGGCTATGGTACACCAGGTACTCGTTATATTAATAGTGGATTGTGTTGAGGGTAGATAGTGTCTGGAGCCACAATATCATTAGCTTGCTATATGAGGTCTGACCGGTATGGAGGTCACAATATTGACATAGGGGTACACTGTACCGGCTATGGTACACCAGGTACTCGTTATATTAATAGTGGATTGTGTTGAGGGTTGTAGATAGTGTCTGGAGCCACAATATCATTAGCTTGCTATATGAGGCTTGACCGGTATGGAGGTCACAGTATTGACATAGGGGTACACTGTACCGGCTATGGTACACCAGGTACTCGTTATATTGATAGTGGATTGTGTTGAGGGTTGTAGATAGTGTCTGGAGCCACAATAGCATTAGCTTGCTATATGAGGTCAGACCGGTATGGAGGTCCAATATTGACACAGGGGTACACTGTACCGGCTATGGTAAACCAGGTACTCTTTATATTAATAGTGGATTGTGTTGAGGGTTGTAGATAGTGTCTGAAGCCACAATATCATTAGCTTGCTATATGAGATCTAACCGGTATGGAGGTCACAATATTGACGTAGGGGTACACTGTACCGGCTATGGTACACCAAGTACTTGTTATATTAATAGTGGATTGTGTTGAGGGTTGTAGATAGTGTCTGGAGCCACAATATCATTAGCTTGCTATATGAGGTCTGACCGGTATGGAGGTCACAATATTGACATAGGGGTACACTGTACCGGCTATGGTACACCAGGTACTCGTTATATTAATAGTGGATTGTGTTGAGGGTTGTAGATAGTGTCTGGAGCCACAATATCATTAGCTTGCTATATGAGGTCTGACCGGTATGGAGGTCACAATATTGACATAGGGGTACACTGTACCTACCGGCTATGGTACACCAGGTACTCGTTATATTAATAGTGGATTGTGTTGAGGGTTGTAGATAGTGTCTGGAGCCACAATATCATTAGCTTGCTATATGAGGTCTGACCGGTATGGAGGTCACAATATTGACATAGGGGTACACTGTACCGGCTATGGTACACCAGGTACTCGTTATATTAATAGTGGATTGTGTTGAGGGTTGTAGATAGTGTCTGGAGCCACAATATCATTAGCTTGCTATATGAGGTCTGACCGGTATGGAGGTCACAATATTGACATAGGGGTACACTGTACCGGCTATGGTACACCAGGTACTCGTTATATTAATAGTGGATTGTGTTGAGGGTTGTAGATAGTGTCTGGAGCCACAATATCATTAGCTTGCTATATGAGGTCTGACCGGTATGGAGGTCACAATATTGACATAGGGGTACACTGTACCGGCTATGGTACACCAGGTACTCGTTATATTAATAGTGGATTGTGTTGAGGGTTGTAGATAGTGTCTGGAGCCACAATATCATTAGCTTGCTATATGAGGTCTGACCGGTATGGAGGTCACAATATTGACATAGGGGTACACTGTACCGGCTATGGTACACCAGGTACTCGTTATATTAATAGTGGATTGTGTTGAGGGTTGTAGATAGTGTCTGGAGCCACAATATCATTAGCTTGCTATATGAGGTCTGACCGGTATGGAGGTCACAATATTGACATAGGGGTACACTGTACCGGCTATGGTACACCAGGTACTCGTTATATTAATAGTGGATTGTGTTGAGGGTTGTAGATAGTGTCTGGAGCCACAATATCATTAGCTTGCTATATGAGGTCTGACCGGTATGGAGGTCACAATATTGACATAGGGGTACACTGTACCGGCTATGGTACACCAGGTACTCGTTATATTAATAGTGGATTGTGTTGAGGGTTGTAGATAGTGTCTGGAGCCACAATATCATTAGCTTGCTATATGAGGTCTGACCGGTATGGAGGTCACAATATTGACATAGGGGTACACTGTACCGGCTATGGTACACCAGGTACTCGTTATATTAATAGTGGATTGTTGAGGGTTGTAGATAGTGTCTGGAGCCACAATATCATTAGCTTGCTATATGAGGTCTGACCGGTATGGAGGTCACAATATTGACATAGGGGTACACTGTACCGGCTATGGTACACCAGGTACTCGTTATTAATAGTGGATTGTGTTGATGGTTGTAGATAGTGTCTGGAGCCACAATATCATTAGCTTGCTATATGAGGTCTGACCGGTATGGAGGTCACAATATTGACATAGGGGTACACTGTACTACCGGCTATGGTACACCAGGTACTCGTTATATTAATAGTGGATTGTGTTGAGGGTTGTAGATAGTGTCTGGAGCCACAATATCATTAGCTTGCTATATGAGGTCTGACCGGTATGGAGGTCACAATATTGACATAGGGGTACACTGTACCGGCTATGGTACACCAGGTACTCGTTATATTAATAGTGGATTGTGTTGAGGGTTGTAGATAGTGTCTGGAGCCACAATATCATTAGCTTGCTATATGAGGTCTGACCGGTATGGAGGTCACAATATTGACATAGGGGTACACTGTACCGGCTATGGTACACCAGGTACTCGTTATATTAATAGTGGATTGTGTTGAGGGTTATAGATAGGTCTGGAGCCACAATATCATTAGCTTGCTATATGAGGTCTGACCGGTATGGAGGTCACAATATTGACATAGGGTACACTGTACCGGCTATGGTACACCAGGTACTCGTTATATTAATAGTGGATTGTGTTGAGGGTTGTAGATAGTGTCTGGAGCCACAATATCATTAGCTTGCTATATGAGGTCTGACCGGTATGGAGGTCACAATATTGACATAGGGGTACACTGTACCGGCTATGGTACACCAGGTACTCGTTATATTAATAGTGGATTGTGTTGAGGGTTGTAGATAGTGTCTGGAGCCACAATATCATTAGCTTGCTATATGAGGTCTGACCGGTATGGAGGTCACAATATTGACATAGGGGTACACTGTACCGGCTATGGTACACCAGGTACTCGTTATATTAATAGTGGATTGTGTTGAGGGTTGTAGATAGTGTCTGGAGCCACAATATCATTAGCTTGCTATATGAGGTCTGACCGGTATGGAGGTCACAATATTGACATAGGGGTACACTGTACCGGCTATGGTACACCAGGTACTCGTTATATTAATAGTGGATTGTGTTGAGGGTTGTAGATAGTGTCTGGAGCCACAATATCATTAGCTTGCTATATGAGGTCTGACCGGTATGGAGGTCACAATATTGACATAGGGGTACACTGTACCGGCTATGGTACACCAGGTACTCGTTATATTAATAGTGGATTGTGTTGAGGGTTGTAGATAGTGTCTGGAGCCACAATATCATTAGCTTGCTATATGAGGTCTGACCGGTATGGAGGTCACAATATTGACATAGGGGTACACTGTACCGGCTATGGTACACCAGGTACTCGTTATATTAATAGTGGATTGTGTTGAGGGTTGTAGATAGTGTCTGGAGCCACAATATCATTAGCTTGCTATATGAGGTCTGACCGGTATGGAGGTCACAATATTGACATAGGGGTACACTGTACCGGCTATGGTACACCAGGTACTCGTTATATTAATAGTGGATTGTGTTGAGGGTTGTAGATAGTGTCTGGAGCCACAATATCATTAGCTTGCTATATGAGGTCTGACCGGTATGGAGGTCACAATATTGACATAGGGGTACACTGTACCTACCGGCTATGGTACACCAGGTACTCGTTATATTAATAGTGGATTGTGTTGAGGGTTGTAGATAGTGTCTGGAGCCACAATATCATTAGCTTGCTATATGAGGTCTGACCGGTATGGAGGTCACAATATTGACATAGGGGTACACTGTACCGGCTATGGTACAGCAGGTACTCGTTATATTAATAGTGGATTGTGTTGAGGGTTGTAGATAGTGTCTGGAGCCACAATATCATTAGCTTACTATATGAGGTCTGACCGGTATGGAGGTCATAATCAATCAATCAATCAATCAATTCCTTTATTTCGCAATAAATATGTACAGTACACAGTACAAAACACACACATTACATAATCCAATACAAATTATAGTAAAGTTAAATCAAAATGTATTAAACATTCAAAATTATTTCATATATACAAACTATTTACAATATTAGCTTCTGATAGTCAGGATAAAATCATCAAATAAAATATTATAAAAAATATATGCATTCAAAACTCAATTATGAGGATGGAAGTTATGCGATAATGAAATTATCGAATTCAATTAAAATGCAATTTCTAAGACGTATTTGTTGCATATAACCGCTGTTAAAAAATAATAGTTACGCCCTTCAGGAGCTAAAACCCATAATAGAAACATGGACCTCGCCTGTCCTCATGCCCTTGTACCCACTCAATCCTGGCTCTCAAAACATCTAGATTTTCTCCTAGTACATCTACATTATAAGTTTTTCGAAACAAATTTACCACATTTTGAACCATGAAACCTTCTTTAATAATAGGAATATTATGCCTAATTATAGGATTTTGAGACCTTAATACTCTTTTGCAGTATCGTGCTTGAACTAATGCTGTATGATGATTGAGTAGCAATTGTTTGCATCGAGCTGCCGTGATATGGCTGCTGGCGTAGGGAGGTACGCCACAAATACGCTTAAGGGATTTATTAAATGCAACTGAAAATGCTTTAAAACCATTAGAATTAAAAGAACTGTCGTGATTCCATAGGGGAAGTCCATAATCTGGTAGACAGTAAGAATTAAAAAGAAATAACATTGTATCTTTGTTCACTTGTTTGTAATTTCTAAAAATACTATTAAAAGATCCATACAAATTATTTATTCTAAAAGTTATGTCATCTGAGTCTTTAAAATTAAACAAAATATTGTGGCCCAGATATTTGAATCCCTTCACCACCTCCAAGGTATCTCCGTTCAGCTCAATGCTCTGCGTCTGCTGATTATTATTGGTAGTAAATATCATGCATTTAGATTTATCTCTGTTAATTTTAAGTAAATGTTGATCAATACAAGAACATAATTTGCTATATAATATATCCATATCTTGAAAAGAATCAGCCAGGAGGACTATATCATCAGCGTAGGCTAATATGTTGCATCTCACATCTCCATATTTACATCCTGCATTAGTACCAGCCACTTCATTTATAATTTTGTCCATGTATAAATTGTATAGAAAGGGTGAGAGTATTCCACCTTGCCTCACACCTTTCTCAACATAAACATAGTTGCTATAAGAGTCTTGCCATCTTACATTCGCTTTCTGATTCCTTAGGTAATGCATTAAAATTAATATTACATCTACCGGTAGTGACAATTCTAATAATTTGTTCCCTAAAATAAAATGGTCTACCCTATCAAAAGCTTTACTTAGGTCAATAAATGTAGCTACTGCATTGTTCTTACAATTCGAGTATTTTTTCATAATGTCTTTAAGAATAAAACAAGTATCTGTGGTTGAAGACCCTGATTTAAACCCGAATTGTCTAAAGTTGAGAACCACTTTTTCAGATAAAATATCTAAAATAAATAATTCAAATAGTTTTAAAAGGCATGAGGACTGCATAATGGGTCTGTAATTATCTGACTCTGTAATATTTTTCCTACTGTCTTTTATAATAGGTGTAATAGTACCCTTCAGCAAGTCACCAGGGAGATAGCAGTGGATAAAACAAGTATTTAAAAAATGAGCAATATTTTCCAAAAAAGACCAAGAGGCATTCTTTAAAAAAATTGTGTGAATAAAATCATGACCTTCACCAGAGTTAAGACGCATTAACAATTGTTTTATAGTGTGACTAGAGATCTTTAAACGCATTTTTCTACCTTCAGGCCACGCTTGCTTAATATCATTTAAGAAGTCTCGCTCAGCGTTATGATTATTTGGAGGTTGACTTAAAAGAAATTTTTCTTTAAATACTTTAGTTATATTAGAATTGCCACTCTGGCCATTTATAACACTTGATACCTTTTTACACCCTTTCTTTATTTTTACTTCATTCCAAAATTCACTCTTATTCTTATATAAAAACTTTTCCGTTATTGAATTACAAATCTCTCTCTGTTCGTTAATTTTACATTCATTTAGTGCCTTTTTAAATTCCTTCCGACTGTCTAACATATCTCTATGAATATCTGTTCCTCGTATCCTGCCATTCCTCACCCAGGTTAAGAATTTCTCCCTGGCAATAGTGTGTTTAGCCTTAATACACCGGTTCCATCCTGGTATCACTTTATATTTGTTCTTTTTAATATTAGCACGTGCATAGTCTCTACTAGCGCTCACAATGCTGGTCGTGATTAGTGAATACAATTTATCAATCCTTCTTAGATGACTGGGATCCCGGCACCCTAACCTATGGCAATCATGAATAGGGAAGGAATAAAAATCTTGTAAAAGATTGTCAACCCTCTGATTAATATGATTAATTTCTTGCATGCTTAACCTTTGCCAGATAACACGAGTTTGATTATTGTCAGCAAGTAAGCCAGAATCTTTAATCTTTTGACCTCCCCTAGTAAATTTTAAAGTAGCTTCCATTGGCAAGTGGTCCGATCCTATAATGTGTTGAAGTATTTTTATGTTGTTAATTGTAATATGATTGTGCACCTTTCCTATTACATGATCCAGCCATCTGGTGACGGAATCCCCATATCCAACAAATGTATAGGAGTCATTATCCAATATATCCACATCATAACACCTCAGTGAGTTTCTATTAATAAACTCTGACAAATTTCGCCAGGCTCTACCTGAGAAAGGGTCGGCATTGAAGTCCCCTATCAGAAAAATTTCATCGTAATTAATATTGCTGATAAGATCCTCCAATACTGATAAGGACTCTAAATATTTATTTAAAGTTTCAGCTCTCCATACGTCACTATTCAGATAAATATTGATAAATGCCACATTGCGCCCAAATATATTTATATTAAGGACCATATAATTTGTTTCCAATATTACTTTATTGAACTCTATTTGTAGGTCCTTTCTCCACAAAATGGCCATTCCTCCCTCAGGTCTGCCGGCATTACTTACCAATGATTTATGAGAATAGGTAGCCCCCACAGCAATGCTATCATACTCCTCATCTACAAAATCTAATATTGCTAGTTTGTCGTCAGTTAAAAAAGTTTCCTGTAAAAAAATAAAATCATAGCCAGAAGATGCTAAGTTTCTGACTAAATCAATATTCTTCTTTAAAGAGCAGCAGTTATAAGAACATATTTTTATACAATCAGAAGCCATTATTAAAAAGAAATAACTAAAAAATATAAACGTGAAGAATATCTAAATGGTAAATACTAATTATGTACTAGCTTGTGCCTCAAGTCCTCGGGACCTATTAAAAAACTTGTCCACTACTATTTCTTCAGGCCATAATGCTTCATTAAATAATTTTTCTCTCTCTGATAGTTTTACCGTTACTTTAAAAGCTTGATGATCAAAGGATCTAATGTTTAATTTACTTAAAGCTATAATTTCTATTTTAAATACCTCCTTAATATAATCTTGTAAGTCTTTCTCCGTTGCATCGTTGTCAACTCTTCCAATGAAAACATCAATTGATCTTGCAGCACCTTTAAATGACAAGCCATCACTCTTTTTGGAACCTTTCACTCCAGTTGTTACCTTCCTTTGGTAGTCCTGGTTTCGCTTCCTACCCTTTACCAGCGTCCATCCGTCGTTCCCTGGTGATAGTTGACGCTGGTGGGATGGGGTAAGGGGGTCCCCAGGGCTCCCAGCTACAGGGGGCCGGAAGTTGCCCTTTGACACAGCACCCGTACTTCTTCTAGTGACACGGGACGATAGGATGCCAGGCCGGGTAGTCTCCCTCCGCACATCCACACCTCTGCTCCGTCCAACCGAGCCAGATCCCCGGCCCCCCCCACCCCAGCACCGGTCGTCCCCACCTCACCAGCACCGTTCCTCCTCATGTTGGGAAATACGTCAGCATCACCACCATCATCTCCAGCACTGCTCTCCACCGTCCGCCTCTCCCTCTCGTTGCTTCTTCTCCTCACCTCACTTCTGCTTCCCGTTACGTTTCCGCTCTCCTCTCTCGCAGCTTCCAAAGTACCTCGTCCGTTCCTCACACTAGGTGTCGAGCTACTAATTATCAGCGCTTCTGCGTAATTTCTGGTGTTGTTAACGTCGTTGTTGAAGTTCCGTTCCTCATGTTGTGGAGGAGGTGATCCTGGATGTTCTATGACGTCACGGAGAGAAACCATGTCATCCAAAACATTAGCATCATTCACTGTTATGTCTCGTACTGCTTCATCCATTCCTGATACAGCACTGGTGAACTTATACTTTAAATCAGCAAAGTCAATTTTTAGGTGTCGTAGGGTGTCAGCCGTATTTATAACCTCCGTTTTTATGTCTAATATCTTTGGCAAAAGTTCCTTAATCAAAGCTGTGTCCTCTGATAGATTTAGCAACAGAGGACCAAGTTTTTCCAGTCCGATAGGGGGCATTCTTTTGTGCGATTCGGTCACAAACCTCACAGGCTTCTTTGCTTTGGTGATTCGATCATGAAGATCAATTAGATCTTTCACTTCTTTTCGTTTTTTTTCAGGATCTCTTCTCCAGCACAAATCTTCACTCAAGATGCCACACAGCAATTCTTTGGCTTTTTTTATTTCTTCATAACAGTAAAAAGAATTGATAATGTCAAAGAGAGTTTCGTATGGATAGTCATTTTTTCCCGAGTTTAGAAAGCACAGAGCACTGTTTACTATAAATTCGGTATCCGCCATGTTTACGGATTATTTCAGTTGTCACTAGTTATATTCCGCAATTCACACATTTTCGTAACAGAAAGCGGGTTTAGTCTGCAGGCGTATTTCAGTGTGTAGAGTTATTATAGTCCGTTATTAACTAATACTCTACACCACACTACATTTAAAAGATATCAGTACTGTTCGGCGGTATTACTCACAAGTTCTCATTACAGTCGTTTTTTGTTTGGGCAGGGAGAATTTGGAATAAATATGGAGGATAATTCCCGCCGCCATGACACTTCTCAACAACACCACCTCATACCCGATAACAGTTTGTAGTCACTATTAACTTCACAATATCTCCATCATCACAGTCACCACATCATTATGTCCGCCAGGGCTTCACACATACGAATATATTATCCATATATCACGATCTCACTTCGGCGTAGTAAAACAGAGAGAAGTATGAGGAGGTCTGTCAAAGCACAACATAGTCAGAGCTGCCCCCTACCGGTTGACATATTGACATAGGGGTACACTGTACCGGCTATGGTACACTAGGTACTCGTTATATTAATAGTGGATTGTGTTGAGGGTTGTAGATAGTGTCTGGAGCCACAATATGATTAGCTTGCTATATGACGTCCAAATGGTATGGTGGTCACAATATTGACATAGGGGTACACTGTACCGGCTATGGTACACCAGGTACTCGTTATATTTATAGTGGATTGTGATGAGGGTTGTAGATAGTGTCTGAAGCCACAATATCATTAGCTTGCTATTTGAGGTCTGACCAATGTGGAGGTCACAATATTGACTAAGGGGTACAGTGTACCTGCTATGGTACAGCAGGTACTCGTTATATTAATAGTGGATTGTGTTGAGGGTTGTAGATAGTGTCAGGAGCCACAATATCATTAGCTTGCTATATGAGGTCTGACCGGTATGTAGGTCATAATATTGACATAGGGTTACACTGTACCGGCTATGGTACACCAGGAACTCGTTATATTAATAGTGGATTGTGTTGAGGGTTGTAGATAGTGTCTGGAGCCACACTATCATTAGCATGATAGGTGAGGTCTGACGGGTATGGAGGTCACAATGTTGACATAGGGTGTACACTGTACCGGCTATGGTACACCAGGTACTCGTAATATTAATTGTTAATTGTGATGATGGTTGTAGATAGTGTCTGGAGCCACAATATCATTAGCTTGCTATATGAGGTCTGACCAATATGGAGGTCACAATATTGACATAGGGGTACAGTGTACCTGCTATGGTACAGCAGGTACTCGTTATATTAATAGTGGATTGTGTTGAGGGTTGTAGATAGTGTCTGGAGCCACAATATCATTAGCTTGCTAATGATGTCTGAATGGTATGAAAATCACAATATTGACATAAGGGTACACTGTACCGGCTATGGTGCACCAGGTACTCGTTATATTAAGAGTGGATTGTGGTGAGGTCGGTAGATTGTGTCTGGAGCCACACTATCATTAGCATGCTAGATGAGGTCTGACCGGTATGGAGGTCACAATATTGACATAGGGGTACACTGTACCGGCTATGGCACACCAGGTACTAGTTATATTAATAGTGGATTGTGTTGAGGGTTGTAGATAGTGTCTGGAGAAACACTATCATTAGCATGCTAGGTGTGGTCTGACCGGTATGGAGGTCACAATATTGACAAAGGGGTACACTGTACCAGCTATGGTACACCAGGTACACGTTATATTAATAGTGGATTGTGTTGAGGGTTGTAGATAGTGTCTGGAGCCACTGTTACGTCCTGGGATATATAAACGCTGGGCTCTTTCTATTGGACTAGGTATGCGGCAACAAGCAACAACGGAAAACGCTAGATCCAACCCTTATCTATAAACCCAGGCAACAAACCACCCTAAACCGTCAAGAGTCCTGCCTGGACAACGAGGTATCCTATGACTCGGTTACAGGGTGCACGCACTATAGACTGCTGATAGTCAAGCAGGCTATATCAAATATCACACAATTATGTTGACTTAAAGCTTCAAGGAAAAGATAGATAACGGAATTAAATTGCAGAAACAATTTAATAACAAACTAGAAGAAAGTACATTTAACGTTACGTTAATTAATACAACTAATCACGCCTGCGTGAAAGAAGGTGAGAGCAAACAGTCCTCAAAACATCGTACAGGTAGACAAGATGCAGGTTTCTAAACTGCATGCGGCTACTGTAGGATCTGATGCTTAGCAAAGAAAGTACGTTACGGATTTAGAGAACTCTTAACTAATAAGCAGGAATAAATACTAGTGATAGGACCTACAGTGTATAATGGCATAGGTATAATTAAATAAAGGCAGCCACTCGCAACATAACCACATACAGGTGTGCTTCTCACTCTTAGTCAGGCAAGCCTGCTCGGACAGAGTCTCTAAGCCACACCCTGACTCACAATGCTCACAAAGACGGTAAACTGTGGCACAATATCAAGCATACAGATATAATAAACCCCTAGCTGTTAATCTGCCAGGTGGCAGAGGTCTAGCCGGAAGGATATAGGCTTCGGATACCCGGGCTGAGCCACCTGCTCTAGCCTAGGGACGTTCCCAAGTCTGTGCGCCAAATTACTCTAATTGAAAGGGTGCTCTCTTGAGAGACTCCGATCCCAAGTATCTGACTCTCTCCTGGCGACCCTAAAACAAACGCAAGACGTGCTAGCGCAGTGCTGAGTGGACTAGGCAAGGGCCCTCACACAACACAACACTAGACACACAGGCACACAGACAAGAAAATGCCCCCAGACTCCCACGGGTATCCTAGTAAAGTCGTGCAGGTCCACAGGACTCGCACCAGCAGACTTTACTTAAAGGATCGCAAAAAGACTCCCCTCCGGTCTAGCCCCTGCTCACCTGCCACAAGAACACACTAGCAAGCATGAAACCACCAAATATGAGACAACAAAAAAGCTTCCTAGGTCTCATTAACAATTACATCTCTGCATAAGGCCCAAAATCCTATCTAATTATCTGAGAGCTCGTCGTTAATACAATAATAGATATAAGGTCTATCAAGGGGATGGGATAATTAAATAGATTGGTGAAGTAGTGAAAAGAAGGTATACAAAGTAAGAAGAGAAAGTTTCTAAGTGGGGTTGAGAGGGACAGATATCAAGGGGGTCCGAAGGGTACGACAGTGAGGTGAGCTCTGAGTCTTGAATCTGTCTGGACCCCACCCTAGGCATGCGAAATACATCCCATGCTTGGCAACACTCAACACCGTTGCTGGGTCAAAATCCTCTACCCCTTGCGTGAGTCGAAACTAAGCCTAACATTGCGATCAAATGGCAACATCAGGCTCGTCCCAAGCTAGTCTATTCCGCGCCCGCGCAAAGCAACGTCCCCCAGCCGGTCTCTCTCTCCCGCTCATCTCCTCCCACTCTCACTAGACTTACATCTTATATATTATAATGAAACAATCAACTATCGAGAATAAAATATACTAAGATGTGTTGGTTAAGAATAAGGGCAGCTTCAAGCTGTGAAACAACATAAGAATATCCCAGACATTAGTTACATTGTCGTAGGCTATATTTGTTTATTTTTTATTTTTTATTTTTTCTATGTGATTGAGGGAGGCAAAAGGCATAGCTGCCTATAGCGAGTGCCTCCCCCATAGTTGAAAGAGTGACAGGGCCAAAATCAAGGGACGTTCGAGCCAAAATGCCTGGACACACGGAGTTTGAAGCAATTTAAGTCATAGGAAGAGGGAAAGACTGATTCTGGGAGAGAGTTCCAGAGCTCAGCTGTTGAGTAGAAGAAAGTTTGAGAGTAACGTTTCACTCATGGGTTGGAGAGTTGCACAGAGTAGGGGTGGGATTGAGTTGCAAGACGGGTACCACGTGCCCTACGTAAAGGAGGTGGTATGCACTGGGATGGCTCTGAGGAACACTGATTATTATAGTAGCGATAGAATAGCGAGAGAGATGCAACATTGCGGCGGAGAGAGAGAGATTGCAGAGAGTTGGTGAGTGGACGGGAGTTAATGATACGAAAGGCCTTCCTTTCAACTTTGTTTAGGAGAGCGATGTGAGAGGAACCTCCCCACACATGTGAACAATACTCAATACAAGGGTGCACTATGCCCCTGTACAGAGCAAGAAGCTGTGCAGGGGAAAAGAACCCCCTAAGGTGGTTGAGCACACCTAGCTTCTGGGAGGCTGCCTTAGCAAGACTGGTAATATGGTCCTTCCAAATGAGAGCAGAAGAAAAATAGACACCAAGAATATTGAGAGAAGATGAAGGGTTGATTTTTGTATTGTTGAAGAATAAGGGATAGTCCGCTGGGAGATCCTGACGGGTAGATAGATAGAGAAATTGGGTTTTGGAAGCATTAAAGTTAACAAGGTTTTCTCTGCCCCAATTGGAAATAGTATTTAGATAAGAATTTAAGAGTTCTATGGCTTCATTACGTTTGTTGTTGAGGGATTGCTGGCTGGGGCGTTCTGAAAAACTAATGGAGTAGTGTAAGGTTGAGTCGTCTGCGTATGAATGGATGGGAATTAAGGTACAGTTAAGGAGATCATTTATAAAAATTAGAAAGAGAATAGGAGATAGGACAGAGTCCTGAGGAACACCGGAGTTTATAGGGTGAGGAAGTGAACAATGGCCGTCCACAACCGCAGCTATGGAACTGCCGGAAAGGAAATTAGAGACAAAGGCACAGATGGAGGGATAGAAACCGAAGGAGGGTAGTTTAGAAATTAAAGATTTATGCCAGACTCTATCGAAGGCTTTCGATATGTCTAGTGCAATAGAAAAAGTCTCACCGAAGTCCCGAAAGGAGGATGACCAAGAGTTAGTAAGATATGAAAGAAGATCACCAGTAGAGCGACCCTTAAGGAAGCCATACTGGCGATCTGAGAGCAGATTATGAGAAGAGAAATGCTTAAGAAATTTGGAAGCAAGAATAGTTTCAAAAACTTTAGAAAGACAAGAGATAAGAGCAAACTTCCAGCATGAAGGGAAGACGTTAGAGGATAGACAGAGACGAAAGAGTTTGCCTAGGCAGGGATTCAGCACGGAAGCACAGTTTTTGAGAACAACAGGAGGAACACCGTCCGGACCGTACGCCTTATTAGTGTTAAGCCCAGAGAGGGTAGAAAGTACATCTTTAGAAGAGATTAGGATATTAGGCATAAGTAAGAGAGAGGAGGGCGGAGAGGGAGGAATAGCACCGGAATCATCCAAGGTGGAGTTTCTAGCAAAAGTTTGAGCGAAGAGTTTAGCTTTGTCAGAGGAAGAAGTGATGGTTGTGCCATCAGAGTGGGAAAGGGGAGGGAAAGACGAGGAAGAGAAATTGTTGGAGAGGTTTTTGGCTAGATGCCAGAAAACTTGGGAAGAGCTAGAGTTGGAGAGTTCAGTGCATTTATTATTGATGAAAGAGTGTTTGGCAAGTCGAAGAACAGATTTGGCTTGATTCCGGGCAGAAACATATGAAGAATGAGAGTCTTGAGTTTTAACCCTTAATTAGCGGCTCACCACATAAGTCGAGTTAAATAAAGCTGGACTATGTGGCGGCGCTCGACATAGGTCGAGTGGCAATTTCAGCACGTAATGTTGCTGAGAGAGAGAGACAAGTGGTGGCAGGAGACTAGCGAGCGTATGACTGCTCCAGACCACCGCGGCGAACCTACTGACACGAACCTCAGCTCCCTCCTCCCTCTCTCACTCGCTACATACTGAATTATATGGGGAAAGTACCGAATTACATGCTTTTTGCACTCGCGTTGCACGGTTATTGCAAGAAAACTAGCCATCATAAAAGGATCGTTATTGTGTCATTCGAAAGCTCTGTTTATGCCCTTTCAGGGATAGGTACTTGTTTTACGTTCTGGGTCTTATTTAGGCATGAAAATTATCACGTAAACAGCCCTATTTTGGCTAAAAACACCCCGGTGGGCGGTACATATAAATAAACCGCATAGGCCGCTCGTAAGGTGTTAAGGCGTCGGTACCGTTTGAATGCTTCCTCCTTATTGCGGACAGCAGTAGAACAGGCGTGAGTAAACCAAGATTTGTTAGCATTAGTCTGAGTGAAAGAGAATGGAATGTATGCTTCCATGCCCGATTAGGATTACCTCGGTAATGCGTTCAGCACTCTCCGAGTGTCCTCAGCCATGGAAGCAGAAATCATTCCATGGGAAATCAAAGAAGTACTGCCGAAGAGCCTCCCAGTCGGCAGCGCCAAAGTGCCACAAGCGCTGCCAGCTAGGAGGATCGGGTGGCTGTACTGGAGAGATAGGACAGGTAACAGAGATAAGTTTATGGTCGGAGGAGCCCAAAGGAGAGAAAAGATCGACAGTATAAGAAGAAGTGTTAGAAGTTAGAAACAGGTCAAGAATGTTGGGCCGATCTCCGATGCGATCCGGGATACAGGTGGGTTGCTGAACTAACTGCTCTAGGTCATTTAGGATAGAAAAGACGTAGGCTTGTTCACCAGGTGGATCAGTAGTGTGAGAGGAGAGCCATTGGCGGTGGTGAACGTTGAAATCTCCTAAGATGGAGATTTCTGAGAAAGGAGAAATGGATAGAATGTGTTCCACTGTAGAGTTTAGATAGTCAAAGAATTTGGGAAAGTTGGTAGAGTTAGGGGAAAGATAGACAGCACAGAAATATTTAGTAAGAGAATGACAGGAAAGTTTGAGCCATAAAGTTGAGAATTCAGAGGAGTCGAAATCGGGAACACGAGAGCAAGTGACTTTGTTGTGCACATATACACAACATCCGCCTTTGGCTTTGAAACTAGGATAGAGAAAGTAGGAGGATACAGAGAAGGGGTTGCTGGATGTTGCTACAGACACCTGAGTTTCGGTGAGGAATAGAAGATCAGGTTTGTAGGAGGAGAGATGGTGCTCAACAGAGTGAAAGTTAGAGGAAAGTCCGCGAATGTTGCAGAAATTAATAGAAAGAGTAACAGGCCGAGGTCCAGGTAATTGTGTGGGGTCGTCAGGGGATGGTCGGTCAGGTGAGGGGGCATTTATGGTCCCCCCCCCTGGGGACTCCGAGGCTGGGCTACAATTAATCATTTTGTGTTTTTTTAATTTTGGTGTGGAGGAATGAAGTGTGGTGTGCATGTTTAGTGTAGTGAAGTGGATAGGAGGAGGAGGTGTTTGTGAGAGCTAGCTGGATTGCTCTCAGTGTAAATGAGGTACAAAGAAAATCAGTAAGAGAGGCCAAGCAAATGAAACAGGAGTTCCAGCGACTCTTTATCACATGCCTATAACCTCACCTGGGTCTAGCCCTGATCGATTGGTGCCTACAATCTCCCCACTAAGGAAAAGCCGACCGGCCGGCTGCCGCCAGCCGGTTTCTAAACGGCTGGGCAGCCGACACTCGCGCATGCCCGCACGTGGCTACTATGCAGGAGCGTCACACCTCCCCCAAGATATAAGACACTTGACTAAGTTCTTCATATCTAACAGAAAGCTTCTCATAGTACCACACACTGTTGCGACACAAGGCACTATATATATAAAAAATAAAGACTGTTGCACTCCACCGAGCAAGTTCAACTAATTTAGCGACAATAAGCGAAAACATTCAACTTAGATACTGCTACAACATCTTATACCAAATTCTACACATTATAAAAATAAAGAGTTTTTATAAGTTTTTTTTGCTTTTTTATTTTTTTTTATTTTTCGGCTGAACTACAGTGACAGCCTATTTTCCTCCACACTCAACCCTCAATCCTGTAGCAGTCTAACCAACATCATCCACCCTTGATAGACAATCCGCTATCACGTTATCAGAACCGGCAATATGGCGTATGTCCAAAATTATACTCCTCAAGCATGAGTGACCACCTGGTCAGGCTCATATTCCGGTTATGAAACTGATTCAAGAATTTCAGAGGGTGATGATCGGTATAAACCACTACGACTGGTCCGAAAGCCGGAACATATACATCGAAGTGCCTGAGCGCCAGCACTATCGCCAGGAGTTCTTTTTCAATTACAGAGTAATTCCTTTGTGCACTATTGAATTTTTTACTGTAAAAACTCACTGGATGTTCGATACCTTCATCATCTGTCTGTAACAAGACAGCCCCAGCCCCTACGCCACTGGCATCAGTCGCCAGCTGAAAAGGTCTGCTGAAGTCCGGGGCCCTGAGTATAGGATGGGTACATAACAGGTGTTTCACCAAGGAAAACGCCTCTGCACACTCAGGAGACCACCGGAACTTCTTGTCCTTAGATAACAAGTCAGTTAAAGGTGCAAGTACAGTCGAATAGCCTTTGATGAAGCGACGGTAATAGCCTATCATACCTAGAAACCGCATGATTTGTTTCTTAGTCGTAGGCTGGGGAAACTGATCGATGGCTTTGATCTTTGTCTGTGGAGGGCACACCTGACCCATCCCCACCTCAAACCCCAGGTACAAAACTGTGGCTTTGACAAAATCGCACTTACCCAGGTTTACCACCAAACCTGCTTCATTCAGTTTATTAACCCTCCCGCATCCAGCAACTTATTTAGCTAACTTACGGTAAGACATTCTTTAATTTGCCATGATATATGAGGCTGGGCGAGTTTTCGAAGCCTTGTGTTTTTCTGTATTTTCATCCACCAGAATGCGGTTTATTGTGATGTATCATATGTCAATGGAAAGAGGAATAGTTATAGTACATGATAAAAAAAAAAAAAATGTAAATAAATCGAAATATGAAAGTGTAAATGAGTCCGGAATACAATTATTTCCCATGCAATTGTCTTCACACTGTCCTAGCTCTAAATTGTGAGTGATGACCATATATTTTGTTTTGCTCAAATAATAGTATTTGTTCTCCTCTTTCCAAATCTGAAAACAGAAATTGTTTATCTTCAATAGTTCTCAAGCAGTGACCGAAAACAAAAATTATTTTGATTGATATGGTTTATAACATTTTCGATTTATTTCGTTGCCACGAAGTCTATGGTTTTAAATTTAGGCTGTATGAATTCGGCAAATAATGCTGATGAGTATAAAAGAAACTAGAAGTTCCTAGGACAAATACTTTTTGTGCTATGAATATTTGAAATGAAGAGCCAAAATGCGAATATTTACGCTTCACCCGTCTCTTTTCCGCCGATGCTAGCCGGGTTCCGAGCTGTTCCCCACCTCGTGGTTGCGTTATTTGCTCGGATTCGTATATAACTGTATATATCACCAGAATCGAAAAATTGTGCTCTTTCCAATGGTGAAAACATAAATAATACAGCGTAATTGGTTCGCGAGCTATGCGCAATTGTTTCCATGCAGTGACCGAAAAAAAAAAATAGATATGGTTTATAACATTTTCGATTTATTTCATTGCTACTAAGTGTATGGTTTTAAATTTAAGCTGTATGAATAGGGCAAATAATGCTGATGAGTATAAAAGAAACTAGAAGTTCCTAGGACAAATACTTTTTGCGCTATGAATATTTGAAATGAAGAGCCAAAATGCGAATATTTACGCTTCACCCATCTCTTTTCCGCCGATGCTAGCCGGGTTCCGAGCTGTTCCCCACCTCGGCATTGGTTTATTTGCTCGGATACGTATATAACTGTTTATATCACCGTCATCGGAATATGATGCTCTTTCTAATGGTGAAAACAAAAATAATATAGCGTTATTGGTTCGCGAGCTATGCACAATTGTTTCCATGCACTGCTATTGTTTTGTAAATAAATGAGAATGTTTATACAGATGTTTATCTTTGCCACAATATACAACACTTTTATATAATTTTCCTTTGCCAATAATTGTATAATGTTCATAGAAGACATGTCAGTCATGAAGGTTGTCAATTTTACTTACCTGATAGGGCCACAACCCTTTCCAACGAGAAGGGAAATGGCTCCTGGGTTGACACTGAAAAAACAAAACAAGAAAGCCAGGTTATCATCAAGTAATAAATTCAGAAATAATTCTATTGTACACACAAATAAAGTAATATATAAATATATATATATATATATATATATACAAGGTGTCAAACAAAATATAATGAATGGTAACAAAAATATGTGTGTGTGGGTATATATATATATACAAGGTGTATATATATATATATATATATATATATATATATATATATATATATATATATATATAAAAGATGTCATACATATATATATATATATATATATATATATATATATATATATATATATATATACTGTATATACAAGATGTCATAAATATATATATATATATATAAATATATATATATATATATATATATATATATATATATATATATATATATATATATATATATATATATATATATATATATATATAAATATATATATATATACATATATATATATATATATATATATATATATATATATATACAAGGTGTCAAACCACAGAAATATGCAGATTTCCAAGCCACCCTACGAGGTACTGCATTTGACTCGTTATTTTTTTAGAGTGGTTTCCCCAGGAGGCCTATATCCACTTTGATGATGAAGGTGGGTAAATGTAGGTGGGTTAATGTCGGTGGGTGAATGTGTGGGTGAATGTCGGTGGGTGAATGAAGGTGGGTGAATGAAGCCGGGTGAATGAAGAAGAGAAATGGAGAAGAGAAATGAATGAATCAATGAATGAATGATTGCACATGGCTCCTGACTATAGGACACCTGCATTGTGACGATGGAAAAGGTTGAAGCAGTCGTTGACATCAATGCAGAGGGCAACCGTGCAAGTCGTGCAGCGGAAGCTTGTGTCCTTGCGAATGCCGTTCATTACTTTGCAGTAATAGCAACGGAGTCACTTCTTGGCCGGAATCCTCTGCAGAGAATGGTCCAAGGCCCTGTTCAACCGGACATGGTTCAGAACAATAGGACGGGGCATTGGGACAACTCCAGGTCGAGGTCTCCGGACTCGCACTGCTCCTGCTGCTTCCAGTACTGGTGGCGGTTGGTTGGCAGCTTCAAGAGCTGCTTCCCCATCGTCACCAGCAGCAGCTGCATCAGGTGCTAGTACCACGGGGGGTTGAACCAGGACATAGTTTCCCCCCGGGGCAGCAGCATCAGCAGCAGCATCATCTGGTTCTGGTGGTGGGGAGGGGACATCGAGACGTGGTGCCCTCTCAACGCCTCCACCAGGAGCAGCAACAGGAGAGGGTGGAGTGTTGTCAGGAGCAGCAGGGGCTGGGGAGTCTGGATGGTCGTCGTCAGACGACCCAGATGATCCACCGGGTTGCCGTTGCCTGCGTGCATGCCTCTGTGGCTCACGCTGGTCAGGCGGCAGATCTTGTGCTCGGTGGACTGGCCTCCCCGACATAGGCCACTCTGCAGGGTTGAAGTGCAGCAAGGAAGTACAGATGTGCTCCTGGAAGTCCAGCAAGGTCATCTTCTTCCTTGGGTAGCACTTCCTGTACAGGACATGGGCGTTGAAGAGGGCCATTTGGATGAAGTAGAAGGTGATCTTCTTCGTCCACTTGACCGTTCTTCGCTGGATGGGGTAGTACTGGACCATCTGGTCGAAGTGATCCACCCCACCCATGTGGATGTTGTAGTCTTCAACACAAACAGGTTTGAAGACCTCCCTCTGTCCACGACGCCACTTGCCCTGTTGGTCCTTCTCTTTGAAACTGACAAGCTTCGGGATGGTGTCCTGGTTGTGGAAAGTGGACACCATGTTGACGATGCGCTTGTCTCGCTAAAGTAGGACCATGGTTAAGCCGTTGTTCATTGCTAATGTCGCATCGCGTTCAAGCTGATTTGCCTTAGCAATGTCGCACAACCGCTTGGGAGCTCCTCGTACAAGGCGCAGGGTGCCACACACATAGATGTTGTGTGTGAGCATTTGCTGGCACAGGTCAACTGAGTTGTAATAGTTGTCCATGTACAGCCTGTACCCCTGGCCTCTGAAGGACTCCGTGAGACCCTCCACCGTCTCCTGGAGAGATGTACCCGGACCGGTGTAGACCCGAAAGTCCCACACATAGCCAGTCAACGCCTCTGCCAGGATGTACAGCTTGACACCGTACTTCGTCGGCTTCATTGGGTTGTAAACCTTGAATGAAAGGCGACCCTTCCATCCAAGGCTGCCTTCGTCAAGGGACAGCTTTTCGGTGGGGATGTATGCCACCTTGAAGCCTTCAAGTAGGTATTCCATCACCGTCCGAACCTTCACAAGCCTGTCCTTGTTCTGCCTGCAGACTGCCTTGTTGTTGAAAGCATGGAATTACTTCAACAAGGCTAGAAACTTAGTCCTACTCATCGTTCTCCGAAATACTGGGTAGTCGTGAAGGACAGTTGAACGCCAGTAGTGACTCAGAGAAGGAATCTTGGTGATGCCCATGAGGAAGTACAGGCCAAGGAATTTGGCCATTTCCTCCTCACCAAACAGGTGCCAAAGAGCGGCTGCTCCGTCAACGAACTTGGCGTAAGCATTTGTCTCCACTACCAGGTATTGCAGAATCTCCCTTGTAAAGAAGAGCTGGAAGAACTGGAGAGGAGTCACCGGCTTTGGAACCTGCATGCCAGGGGTCCCTGAGAACAGATCAGGCTGGGGGTCAAAGGGGGTGTCGGTCCAACCGGCATCAGGATCAAGGCAGGATCGCGAGCACGGCAACGACCACCGCGAGGACCACCGCGAGGACCACCGCGAGGAACACCTCTGCGGCCCCTGGGCCTACCACCTGTCCCCCTACGGGGACCTGGCCTCCGGCGTGGCATAGGTGGTAGGTCGAGGGGTTGAGTGGGGGGGGCTTCTGCATCAGATGATGCAGAAGCCGGTGAACCTGGTGCAGCACCAAGTGGTGAAAGGTGTGGAGCTGGTGAACCTGGTGCAGCTGCACCAGCTGGTGAAAGGTGTGGAGCTGGTGAACCTGGTGCAGCTGTACCAGTTGGTGAATGGTGAAGAGGAAGCCTTTGGGGAAGAAGCTCCTCGATTGCTGCTGGAGGATTCAACGCTGTGCGTGGCACCTCAGCAACAACCTGAGCACGCACTGCGGCTTCAGCAACCTCAGCACGCATTGCGGCTCGATGCTCAGGCAGAACAAATGCCGAGGGGGTCAACGGTGTGTCGCTGAAGGGGGACACTGCGGGGGTGACCATTCCCATGGCATGCGAAGGCGGGGTATTCAAAGTGCCCACAGCAAGGAGCGTAGCAAACAGGTGTGGGCTGCGGGCTGGTGATCCTGCTGGAAGCCAGGATGAGGCACCGCCACGCGAGGTGGATGGAAGAGGTGACGTGGGAAGTTGGGGGAAGTTGGGTGATGGTAGGAGGTAATCGGCGATGTTATGGATGGGATGAGATGTAGATGGGATGGGATGAGATGTAGATGTGATGGGATGGGATGTGGATGGGATGGATGGTGGTGGTGGTGGATCCTCTGGGGCTGGTTCAGTTGGTGGTGGTGGTGGTGGTGGGTTGTCTGACGTTGCTGGTGGTGGTGGTGGATCGGCCGAGGTGGGAGCGTCGAGGCGGAGGTGAAGCCCAATCCTCATCGTCAGACCACTCATCCGACTCACTCTCGCTCGCCGTCTCATCCGTCGTCGTCATGTCCAGCACCTCATTGACCACATCTTCCAGCTGGGAGTCCCGCAAAGGTTTCTTCTTGTCCGACATGGCAGCTGGCGTATGGCGGTAGGCTGGCGTATGGCGGTAGGCTGGCGTATGGCGGTAGGCTGGCGTATGGCGGCAGGCTGGCGTAGTTAGCTTACGATGCTGAAACCAAGAAATGGAAATAAAGGAAAAACGTAATTGACGTTGATAGTTGTCATGACGCAAGTTCGCCATCACTGGATCCATATAACGTTGGTATAGTTCACCATGACATAGTCATAGTTTTGCATTATCCGATTCCAGATGACGTGAGTATAATGGAATCATGACAGTATAGTTCCGCATTTTGTAATTCAAATGGGGGAACACCATGACGTAGTCATAGTATGGCATTATTTTTTTTTTTTTTGTTTTTTCTATGTGATTGAGGGAGGCAAAAGGCATAACTGCCTATAGCGAGTGCCTCCCCCATAGTTGAAAGAGTGACAGGGCCAAAATCAAGGGACGTTCGAGCCAAAATGCCTGGACACACGGAGTTTGAAGCAATTTAAGTCATAGGAAGAGGGAAAGACTGATTCTGGGAGAGAGTTCCAGAGCTCAGCTGTTGAGTAGAAGAAAGTTTGAGAGTAACGTTTCACTCTTGGGTTGGAGAGTTGCACAGAGTAGGGGTGGGATTGAGTTGCAAGACGGGTACCACGTGCCCTACGTAAAGGAGGTGGTATGCACTGGGATAGCTCTGAGGAACACTGATTATTATAGTAGCGATAGAATAGCGAGAGAGATGCAACATTGCGGCGGAGAGAGAGAGATTGCAGAGAGTTGGTGAGTGGACGGGAGTTAATGATACGAAAGGCCTTCCTTTCAACTTTGTCTAGGAGAGCGGTGTGAGAGGAACCTCCCCACACATGTGAACAATACTCAATACAAGGGCGCACTATGCCCCTGTACAGAGCAAGAAGCTGTGCAGGGGAAAAGAACCCCCTACGGCGGTTGAGCACACCCAGCTTCTGGGAGGCTGCCTTAGCAAGACTGGTAATATTGTCCTTCCAAATGAGAGCAGAAGAAAAAGAGACACCAAGAATATTGAGAGAAGATGAAAGGTTGATTTTTGTATTGTTGAAGAATAAGGGATAGTCCGCTGGGAGATCCTGACGGGTAGATAGATGGAGAAATTGGGTTTTGGAAGCATTAAAGTTAACAAGGTTTTCTCTGCCCCAATTGGAAATAGTATTTAGATCAGAATTTAAGAGTTCTATGGCTTCATTACGTTTGTCGTTGAGGGATTGCTGGCTGGGGCGTTCTGAAAAACTAATGGAGTAGTGCAAGGTTGAGTCGTCTGCGTATGAATGGATGGGAATTAAGCTACAGTTAAGGAGATCATTTATAAAAATTAGAAAGAGAATAGGAGATAGGACAGAGCCCTGAGGAACACCGGAGTTTATAGAGTGAGGAAGTGAACAATGGCCGTCCACAACCGCGGCTATGGAACGGCCGGAAAGGAAATTAGAGACAAAGGCACAGATGGAGGGATAGAAACCGAAGGAGGGTAGTTTAGAAATTAAAGATTTATGCCAGACTCTATCGAAGGCTTTCGATATGTCTAGTGCAATAGAAAAAGTCTCACCGAAGTCCCGAAAGGAGGATGACCAAGAGTTAGTAAGATATGAAAGAAGATCACCAGTAGAGCGACCCTTAAGGAAGCCATACTGGCGATCTGAGAGCAGATTATGAGAAGAGAAATGCTTAAGAAATTTGGAAGCAAGAATAGTTCCAAAAACTTTAGAAAGACAAGAGATAAGAGCAATTGGACGATAGTTGGAGGGTTGAGAGCGGTCACCCTTCTTTGGGACAGGTTGAATATGAGCAAACTTCCAGCATGAAGGGAAGACGTTAGAGGATAGACAGAGACGAAAGAGTTTGCCTAGGCAGGGAGTCAGCACCTAAGCACAGTTTTTGAGAACAACAGGAGGAACACCGTCCGGACCGTACGCCTTATTAGTGTTAAGCCCAGAGAGGGTAGAAAGTACATCCTTAGAAGAGATTAGGATATTAGGCATAAGTAAGAGAGAGGAGGGCGGAGAGGGAGGAATAGCACCGGAATCATCCAAGGTGGAGTTTCTAGCAAAAGTTTGAGCGAAGAGTTTAGCTTTGTCAGAGGAAGAAGTGATGGTTGTGCCATCAGAGTGGGAAAGGGGAGGGAAAGACGAGGAAGATAAATTGTTGGAGAGGTTTTTGGCTAGATGCCAGAAAGCTTGGGAAGAGCTAGAGTTGGATAGTTCAGTGCATTTATTATTGATGAAAGAGTGTTTGGCAAGTCGAAGAACAGATTTGGCTTGATTCCGGGCAGAAACATATGAAGAATGAGAGTCTTGAGTTTTAAGGCGTCGGTACCGTTTGAATGCTTCCTCCTTATTGCGGACAGCAGTAGAACAGGCGTGAGTAAACCAAGATTTTTTAGCATTAGTCTGAGAGAAAGAGAATGGAATGTATGCTTCCATGCCCGATAGGATTACCTCGGTAATGCGTTCAGCACTCTCCGAGGGTCCTCGGCCATGGAAGCAGAAATAATTCCATGGGAAATCAAAGAAGTACTGCCGAAGAGCCTTCCAGTCGGCAGCGCCAAAGTGCCACAAGCGCCGCCGGCTAGGAGGATCAAGTGGCTGTACTGGAGAGATAGGACAGGTGACAGAGATAAGTTTATGGTCGGAGGAGCCCAGAGGAGGGAAAAGATCGACAGTATAAGAAGAAGGGTTAGAAGTTAGAAACAAGTCAAGAATGTTGGGCCGATCTCCGATGCGATCCGGGATATGGGTGGGTTGCTGAACTAACTGCTCTAGGTCATTTAGGATAGAAAAGACGTAGGCTTGTTCACCAGGTGGATCAGTAGTGTGAGAGGAGAGCCAATGGCGGTGGTGAACGTTGAAATCTCCTAAGATGGAGATTTCTGAGAAAGGAGAAATGGATAGAATGTGTTCCACTGTAGAGTTTAGATAGTCAAAGAATTTGGGAAAGTTGGTAGAGTTAGGGGAAAGATAGACAGCACAGAAATATTTAGTAAGAGAATGACAGGAAAGTTTGAGCCATAAAGTTGAGAATTCAGAGGAGTCGAAATCGGGAACACGAGAGCAAGTGAGTTTGTTGTGCACATATGCACAACATCCGCCTTTGGCTTTGAAACTAGGATAGAGAAAGTAGGAGGATACAGAGAAGGGGTTGCTGGAAGTTGCTACAGACACCTGAGTTTCGGTGAGGAAGAGAATATCAGGTTTGTAGGAGGAGAGATGGTGCTCAACAGAGTGAAAGTTAGAGGAAAGTCCGCGAATGTTGCAGAAATTAATAGAAAGAGTAACAGGCCGAGGTCCAGGTAATTGTGTGGGGTCGTCAGGGGATGGTCGGTCGGGTGAGGGGGCATTTATGGTCCCCCCCCATGGGGACTCCGAGGCTGGGCTACAATTCATAATTTTTTTTTGTTTTATTTTGGTGTGGAGGAATGAAGTGTGGTGTGCATGTTTAGTGTAGTGAAGTGGATAGGAGGAGGAGGTGTTTGTGAGAGCTAGCTGGATTGCTCTCAGTGTAAATGAGGCACAAAGAAAATCAGTAAGAGAGGCCAAGCAAATGAAACAGGAGTTCCAGCGACTCTTTATCACATGCCTATAACCTCACCTGGGTCTAGCCCTGATCGATTGGTGCCTACAATCTCCCCACAGAGATTGTAAGAATATATATATATATTATAAGAATATATATATTTATACCTTGGGGCTCTTTGGCCAAACACCCTGGGGAACAAGAACAATAACCCAAAAAAATATATAAATGAAACAAAATTATAAATAAAATAAAATGATAGGCCTATAAATAAAATCAATAAAAACAATAATAAATAAAAATATATATAAAATAACTATATATACTCGATTATGGGCCCTGCCCTTGCTCTGGACATAGGGGGTGGTCCGATGGACACCCTGGGGAACAGGAACAATAAACAAAAAAAAAAAATATATATAAATGAAACATAAGAACATAAGAACATAAGAAAATGGGAGTCTGCAGAAAGCCGATTGGCCTAAGCAAGGCAGATCCCTGTCCCACACAACCCCAATTACAAAGCCCAATTATAGGCTCAACACTCTAATACCCTGAGGATCATCTTACCAAAACGGTTAGAGATTAACGCAGGATTACGGGGGTCTGCAGAGCGCTGATTGGCCCAACCCTGCTGATCCCCCTTCACACCCAACCCTTCTCGTCCATATGCTTATCCAATTTTATCTTAAAGCTCCCTATCGTTTTTAATCCCACTATAGCACTTGGTAGTCCATTCCACCCATCTACAACTCTGTTACCAAACCAATATTTGCCTATATCTTTTCTGAAACGAAATTTATCTAATTTGAAACCATTGGTACGAGTTCTTTCGCTATCACTGAGCTTTAGTACATTTGTCATGTCCCCTTTGTTAATCCCACTAACCCACTTGAACACCTCTATCATATCCCCTCTACCTCTGCGTCTCTCTAACGAATGTAAGCCTAATTTCTTCAACCTTTCTTTATACGGAAGATTTATAATATTATGGATCATTTTTGTCATTCTACGTTGTACTCTCTCCAATGAATCTATGTCCATTCTGTAATAAGGACACCAAAATTGAACAGCATAATCCATATGGGGTCTCACTAATGACAAGTAAAGTTTTAAGATAACATCAGCAGTTCTGTTACTCACACTCCTTGAGATGAACCCGAGAATCCTGTTTGCCTTGTTTCGAACGCTTATACACTGTTGTCTAGGCTTCCAATCATTGCTAACAAACACACCTAGATCTCTCTCACAATTCGAGTTTTCTAATTCCACATTAGCTAGTTTATATTTAACATTTGTATGCATCTTCCCTATCTTTAATACCTTGCATTTGTCAATGTTAAACTTCATCTGCCAATTTACTGACCATTCGTGTAAGGTATCTAGATCCCTTTGGAGGCACTCTATATCTCTATCTGAATCAATTGTTCTCCCAATTTTGGTATCGTCTGCAAATTTACTTATCCTACTAGTTATACCTAAATCAAGGTCATTTATGTATATAACAAACAACAGAGGACCTAATACAGATCCCTGGGGGACACCACTTTTGAATGCTCCCCATTCTGACTTCGTACCATTTATGCTGACTCTCTGCTTCCTACCAATTAGCCATGACCTAATCCATCCCAACAACGCCCCACCTATTCCATGCGCCTCATCCTTTCTCATCAATCTCTCATGGGGGACTCTGTCGAAAGCTTTACTGAAATCTAAATATATTATATCATATGACTTGTCATTATCTACTGCTTCATATACCTCTGAGAAAAAACTAAGCAAATCAGTAAGGCAAGAACGTCCCTGAGTGAATCCATGCTGAGAAGAATTTATTAAATTAAATGTATCTAAGTGGTTTCTAATTTTACTAGCAATAATTGACTCTAGTAGCTTTCCTATGATTGATGTAAGACTAATGGGACGGTAATTGGATGCTATTGATTTGTCACCTTTTTTGAAGATCGGAACTACGTTTGCAAGCTTCCAAGCTTCTGGAACTATACCTGTCTCCAATGACTTGTTAAATACAAATGTTAATGGGTAACTTAACTCATCCCTACATTTTTTTAATACTCTAGCATATACCTCATCAGGACCAGGCGATTTATGAGGTTTCAGTCTGTCAATTTCCTTAACCACATCATTTCTACTTATAGTAACCGTACTTAACCTATTTTCTATACTATCGCTACATACCTTACGGACTTCTGGAAACTGTGCCAAATTTTCATTAGTGAAAACGGAAAGAAATTGACTATTTAATGTACTGCACATTTCTAAATCATTTTCTGTCATTTCTCCTATCGAAGTTTTAAGCGGACCAATTACATCTCTAACCTTGGATTTATATAGTTGGTAAAAAGCTTTAGGATTATTTTTTGAGTCATTGGCAACCTTAATTTCATAATTTCTTTTTTCTTTCCTAATATCCTTTTTTACCTGTCTTGATAGATTCTGATAGTAAGCAAGTAGGTGAATTTCGCCTTTTCTAATTTTTCTATATATTCCTCTCTTTTGTCCTAGAAGATCTAATAGTCTATTATTCATCCATTTGGGTTGGTTCTGTGTTGATCTAAATTTTCTTTTGGGGATGTATTTATTTTGTGCATTGAATACTGACTTGATAAAATTATCGTATGTATCTACCAAGGTTGACGTCCCTTCCTGACTTAAGATGACAGGTGCCTGAGACGGGGTACACTCATTTGGACACCTGGATCGACTTAATTTTTTTACCATAAGGTCCGCTAATAGGGCTCTTCTTAACCCACCATAATTGGCTTTTCTAAAGTCAGGTATTAATATTGTATTCTCTCTGGTATTACCTTTCCATTGTATATTAAAATACACAGAATTGTGGTCACTATTTCCTAGGTGGTCCCCTATCTCTACATTATTTACCATATGTTCATTGTTACTGAAAACTAAATCGAGAATATTATTACCTCTAGTCGGCGTATCTATGAATTGAAATAAAAAACTATCTTGTACTACCTCTATAAACTCCTCAGAATCAGAGTCTCCTATTTGATGCTGCCAATCTATATTCGGAAAATTAAAATCCCCCATAATGCACACATTGCTAAACCTTGATGCCATTTTAATTTCCTCCCATAATGACGTTCCGTCATTTCTACTCATATTTGGCGGTCTATACATAACTCCAATAACTATGGTCTCACTACCTTCGTTAACCTCTACCCAAACACTTTCATTATCGTTATTTAGTCTAATACCTGATTTAATACAGCTTTGTAATGTACTCCTGACAAACACTGCTATACCGCCACCCCTCTTACTTGTTCGGTCATATTTAAACAAACTATATCCTGGTATATCAAATTCTGCTAAAAAATGCCTGGTTTCTGTATTAATCCACGTTTCAGTTAGCGCTATTATGTCTATATTTTCTTTGCTAACAAGGGCTCTAAGTTCGTTCATTTTGTTACATAGACTCCTACAGTTTGTGTAATATACTCTCAATTTACTTATTTTCTTTATACCTAATTTACCTTTGTTTTTAGCGACATTTCCATCTTCCGTTGCACCATCACTACTATCATTTACATTATAGTCATCATTTTTAGCATGAGACTGAATATCCTTATCGCTTTCGCCTGACGCTAAAATTGTTCCATTTAACCTCTCATTTACACTCTCAATATTTCTGTTCAAAACCCCACAACCACCCTATCTAAAGAACTAGCTAATGTAGAAACCCCTAACCGTGAAAGATGAACCCCATCCCTTGCGTACATCCCATCTCTCCCATAGAAACTATCCCAGTTATCAATGAATGGTATTGCTTTTTCTTTGCAATATTTCTCCAAACGGCAATTGACACCAATTGCCCTGGATGTCCATTCCTTGGGAACTCCTCTTCTGGGTAGGATACAATGTACTACAGGTATCCCTCCCTTCATCCTAACTTTATCTAACACATCCCGATACTGCTGCAGCAGTTCCTCACTTCTACCCTTACCAACATCGTTACTCCCGGCACTGAGACAGATAATGGGGTTATCTCCACAATCTTCCAAGATGTGGTCCATCTTCTCTAAAACCCTCCCAACTCCATGGCCAGGCAGACACACAACCTTCCTAAGTTTAGTGCGGGTAGCCCTAACTAAATGTCTTACCATGGAGTCGCCACAATCGACACAGACTTACCTTCTCGGGACACAGACTTACCTTTCCCTCGGGAGGATCCAGCAGCTGCAGTTGGAGAACCCCCTGTGGTGGCAGAAGCTCCCTTGGTGGTGGTGGTGGTGGGGGTAGTGGTGGTGGTAGGTAGCACAGCGTCAGAGGATGGAGCTGAGTCGGCGGCAGGCACTTCGGTTATCCCTCCCTTATCCTGACTATCTTTTCCCTCACATTCGTCTCGCAAAGGAGAGAATGTATTTGTCACACTCATACCTATTCTACTATCCTGCTTCTTGAGTGTGACTTTCCCACCCGTATTTTTAACAACCTGCCATGAATACAATTTTTCATCAACTTCCTCCCTTTTCCCCTTACTTGACTTTATTTCCTCTTGGCTAAGCTTGAAAGCTAGATTTTCGTCTTTAATCAAATCCACTTCCCTCTGAAGTTTAACATTAACCTCCCTTAGAGCCAAGACCTCTTCCTTCACCACAACCATCTCCTCTCTTACCTGGAGAATAAGATGATGCAGATCAGTTAGAGACTCGCACTCCATATCTGCCATGATCCCAATAAGCTTAGCGAGGAGCAAGAAACTAAGTACAGAAAAACAAAAACAAGTAAACTAACAGCTAAAAACTGAGCTATAACACTTTTATATAACACGAGTGAACTGCCCCCAAACACAGGTAGGTGTAATGGTCACTAAAGGTCACTGGTAAGTGGTCCGGGCAGGAGCTCAGATTAACACAACCTTCTCCTGTCACTGACTGAACTAGTACTGAACTAGTACAAAATTATAAATAAAATAAAATGATAGGCCTATAAATAAAATCAATAAAAACAATAATAAATACAAATATATATAAAATAACTATATATACTCGATTATGGGCCCTGCCCTTGCTCTGGACATAAGGGGTGGTCCAATGGACACCCTGGGGAACAGGAACAATAACCAAAAAATATATATAAATGAAACAATTATAAATAAAATAAAATGATAGGCCTATAAATAAAATCAATAAAAACAATAATAAATACAAATATATATAAAATAACTATATATACTCGATTATGGGCCCTGCCCTTGCTCTGGACATAGGGGGTGGTCCAATGGACACCCTGGGGAACAGGAACAATAAACAAAAAATATATATAAATGAAACAAAATTATAAATAAAATAAAATGATAGGCCTATAAATAAAATCAATAAAAACAATAATAAATAAAAATATATATAAAATAACTATATATACTCGATTATGGGCCCTGCCCTTGCTCTGGACATAGGGGGTGGTCCAATGGACACCCTGGGGAACAGGAACAATAACCAAAAAAAAAATATATAAATGAAACAATTATAAATAAAATAAAATGATAGGCCTATAAATAAAATCAATAAAAACAATAATAAATACAAATATATATAAAATAACTATATATACTCGATTATGGGCCCTGCCCTTGCTCTGGACATAGGGGGTGGTCCAATGGACACCCTGGGAAACAGGAACAATAACAACAAAAAATATATAAATGAAACAATTATAAATAAAATAAAATGATAGGCCTATAAATAAAATAAATAAAAACAATAATAAATAAAAATATATATTAAATAACTATATATACTCGATTATGGGCCCTGCCCTTGCTCTGGACATAGGGGGTGGACCAATGGACACCCTGGGGAACAGGAACAATAACCAAAACAAAAATATAAATGAAACAATTATAAATAAAATAAAATGATAGGCCTATAAATAAAATAAATAAAAACAATAATAAATAAAAATATATATAAAATAACTATATATACTCGATTATGGGCCCTGCACTTGCTCTGGACATAGGGGGTGGTCCAATGGACACCCTGGGGAACAGGAGCAATAAAAATATATATATATATATAAATGAAACAAAATTATAAATAAAATAAAATGATAGGCCTATAAATAAATAAATAAAAACAATAATAAATAAAAATATATATAAAATAACTATAAATACTCGATTATGAGCCCTGCCCTTGCTCTGGACATAGGGGGTGGTCCAATGGACACCCTGGGGAACAGGAACAATAAAACAAAAATATATATATAAATGAAACAAAATTATAAATAAAATAAAATTATAGGCTTATAAATAAAATTAATAAAAACAATAATAAATAAAAATATATATAAAATAACTATAAATACTCGATTATGGGACCTGCCCTTGCTCTGGACATAGGGGGTGGTCCAATGGACACCTTGGGGAACAGGAACAATAAACAAAAAAATATGTAAATGAAACAAAATTATAAATAAAATAAAATTATATAAATAAAATAAATAAATAAAACTTATAATAAATCACAATAAAGAAAAATAGGCCTATATATAAAATAACAATAGAAATACTCGAATATATATATATATATATATATATATATATATATATATATATATATATATATATATATTATATATAAAATAAAGATAGGCCTAGCCCAAGCCTAAACATATAAAATATCCCAGCTGTGAGGAAAAGGTAAAAGGTCAAGGAGTGCTGACCCGCCGCGGGCAAGTAATTATGGGATTAGCTTAGGTACTTTACCAAGACATCTGTGGGTGTCCAAAGGTTCACTGCTGCAGTGTAGTGTACAGTGGCGCATAAAAGTCTTGTATTTTTTATGCCAGGCTATTTACTGTGACATATTTGCCCTTACCGTGACATTTTTGTCTAAAAAAAATGTTTATTATCTATCCACACTTCACTGTTAGTTACTTCACTCAAATAAAACTGTGTATTCACTAAAAATTGCCCAAATTGGGCATAAAATAATGCCAAAAATGGGCAAAACACAACTATATTTCGTAATTACAAGCTTTATTATACTTCGTATGTAGTATTTATTGATAAATATATTGGTCTTTCAAGCGAAAATTAAGGTTTTAGGGCAATATATATACGAGACACACGTATAGCCTAGCTTACATTCGTAATCACAAACCTAACATAAGTTAGGAATGTGACTACGAATGCTTACTACACTAACCCTACGAATATGATATAAATAATATTATTATTCACAGTTCACAACACTTCCACTGGGTCCATTCTACCCGCCTAAAAAACACATGGCTAGCTATGGAGAGGCGAACAACGAGGCACAGAGTCACAAATCACGAGTTATATACATAAATTATAAATAGATAGCCACAAATTGATGATACACTGCCTCTTAGTACATAAATAATCAAGATTTGCCCGCCTGAAACCCGCTCCATGGCGGGCAATGGAGGCGAGACGAGATTTAAAGGTCCGGGAGTACTACCTCACAGACTGGCGGCCGGCTCACAACTGGTGAAACAAAGCCCCGCACTCCTCACACAGGGACGCTACGGGGTTGCCAGATATTTAATTTTGTAGCTTACTGATGGCTAACTTACCAGCCAAAAATGCGTCCAAATCGCGTCATAAACTTATTTACCACGAATATTTCTAACTTACAGGTGGCATTATGACGCGATTGCGTCATACGACCACTCTTCGAGGGGTGGCGTTATGACGTGATCACGTCCTAAAAATGCGAGAGGGTTAAAAAGCTGTCCGATGTGAGCACAGTGACTGTTAAAATCATCGTCATATATTATGACATCATCTAGGTACACCGTACAGTTGGGAATGTCGGCTACAATGTCGTTCATTAATTTCTGAAACGTTGCAGGGGCATTTTTCAGCCCGTATGGCATAACATAGCAACGATATGTGGCACCATCCACCACAAACCCACACACCTCTCGCGCTCGCTCAGACAAGGGCACTTGCCAATAACCCTTAACAAGGTCTATCTTAGTGAGGAACTTGGCCTTTCCTATCTTATCCACACTGTCGTCCACGCGAGGGAGAGGGTAGGCATTTGTGGGGGTTAAACCATTCAACCTGCGGAAATCTATACAAAACCGCACCTTGCCATCTGGTTTGGGCTGCAGTGTGACGGGGGAAGTCCACCTTACTGCACCCTCAGAAATCAGCCCACGTTTCAGCATATGATCCAGCTCTTCCCTAAGTGCTGGTAATTTAATAGGGGGAACACGGTATGGCACTGATTTAAAGGGCGGGTGGTCCCCAACATCGACATCGTGCACCGCTTGAGTAGTGAGGCCAGGATGCTCCACGAAAACAGCTGGGTTTGAATCAAACAAGTGATGCACAGCTACACGCTGTTGCTCAGGCAGGTGCAATATCAACTCGTGAGCCACTTGTCTAGAATTCCCCGCCCACTGATCCGCGGAAACATGACAGTCCTAATTATCCTCCCCCGCAGCTTGATTATCCCTTCCTCCTTCTCCACCACGATCGCTGCAGATCAACACCGGGACAGTGAGAGGCTCGGAGGGGCGCCTCACATACTCTTTCATCAGATTTACATGGCAAAGTTGGTTCTTTTTCTTACGATCAGGAGTAGCTACTAAATAGTCGAGATCAGAAACCTTCCTTACAACCCGATACGGACCAGAATACTTGGCAGACAAGGGGTGTCCCACCAGAGGCAGTAGTATCAGTACTTCCTGATCTACTTCAAACTCCCTCAGCTTCACCTTCTGGTCGTATCTGTCCTTCATCTGAGCTTGTTAACTCTTAAGGTTCCGACCTGCTACCTCCAAGCTCTTTAGCATTCTCTCACGGCTTTCAACTACATACTTTAGAAGCGAGCATGGCTTTGTGACTCCCTCCCAGATCTCCTTGACTATGTGGAGGGGCCCCCTGACCCTGTGTCCAAAAACCAACTCGTTCGGGCTAAATCCCAAGCTCTCCCCAGGTACTTCTCTCGCAGCAAATAAAAGGTATGGGAGACCTAGATCCCAGTCCTTCCCATTCTCCATGCAATAACACCGCAACATACTCTTGAGAGTCGAGTGCCACCTTTCCAAAACACCCTGACTCTCGGGATGATAGGCAGATGACACCACAGACACTATCCCATGTTGCTGCATGGTCTGCTTAAACAGAGCAGAAGTAAAATTGGATCCCTGATCAGACTGGATCTCCTGAGGGTAGCCATAACGAGAGAAATAGACAAGTAGGTTTTTGACAACAGTCTTAGCCATCCCATTGTGCATGGAGTAAGCATCTGGATACCGTGTTGCTACATCCATTACAGTTAGTACAAATTTATTGCCGGCACTAGTGGGGGGCAATGGGCCAACCATATCGATAACTACCTTGCTGAAGGGCGGCCCAATGACAGGGAGGGGTTGTAACGGGGCTCTCGGGATGACCTGATTGGGTTTCCCAACAACTTGACAAGTGTGACACTGTGACACCCATGACACGACACTCGCCTTTAACCCAGGCCACCAGAAAAGCTTGCTGAGAGCTGCCTCCGTCTTATGTGCCCCCAGGTGCCCTGCCAAAGGCACATCATGAGCTAATCTCAATAAGCTCTCACGGCACACCCTCGGTACTACTAACTGGTCCACTAATCCTGACCCGCCATCCCACTTTTTCTTGGGATCCTGATGTCTCCGATACAAGATCCCCTCGGACAAGAAAAAATCACCAGGCTGCGCATCCCCATCGCTCTCCAGTTCGATAGCACCATTACCACACGCCCTGACTTTAGGATCTTCCAGCTGCAAGGAACATATATCAGCAGGTGACAGATTATCCAAGTTCATCTTAAATAATTTATTTCCACCTCCAATGTCCCGCTGAGCCATCCTTTCCTCACGCTGCGTATAACGATGCTGTCGCAGAGTCTCTTCCTGCCCTGCACCTGCACTAGCGGTGACAGGCCCCGGGGCCTCTCCAGACTCTAACATAGGTGCCAATAATGAGTCACAAAGAAACACTGCCGGCTCAAAACTCTCCAATTGACCAACACTTCCCGTTTTCTTGTGACCTTTCCTCCGCGGTTTGATAGACTGAGGTGGTGGCTGCAAGGCTCCGGATGTCTGAGAACGCGTCACAACACACGCCATAGTTTGTACGCTACACTTCTCAACCCCCTCCTGTTCCTCCCTACTAATGTCGGCCGCCTTCTCAGCAACGACCAAGGGTGAAACCTTAGGAGCAGGCACCGCAAAGTCGTTGCCGAGGAGGAGGTCGACGCCCCCAACAGGCAAGTTCTCTACAATTCCGACATCCAGTTCCTTCGCCACACCACCCACCTCCAGCTCCATCCGCACCAGTGGGTAGGACTTCGTAGCATTGATCCCCTGAACTACCACCACCCGAGCAGCGTTAATCGGCCTACCAGTAAAGTTCTTTAACAAGGTCTGAGAAGCCCCAGTATCACGCAATAGCTTAACTCCTCGCCTTTCGCCAGCCCACCTCACAAAACCATGCCCTCTATGACCCCCAAAGATGTCGCGGACAGGGTTCGAGCCTTCCGGACTCTTGAACACAGGCTGTGTCCCAACCTCTGACGAACTACCCTTGGCAAACTCGGAAGATATAGGCGACACCCCTATGCTGCGGACCAATGACACAACCTTGTTTGGTGGCTTGTTCGGACAAGCATTTGCAAAGTGACCCTCCTTGTGACATGCAAAGCACTCTTTACTCTTTGGTTTCCCTTGAGAGTGGGAGGTACCATTAGACTTCTTATACGGGACGGTATTTGGTTTATGTTCAGTTTTATTGTCAGTGCTAGATGGTTTTGTGTATTTATGTGTATCAAAATTCTTGGGAGGGGGAGGGGTACGATCCTTTGCACCCGACTCACTCCTAGCTGCTGCTCCACACCCTCGAATTAGTGACAGTCGGAGGTCAGCCATATCTGCTGCCTCCTGGAGAGTTCTAGGATTTTTTTCCTTTATATTTAATGTTAAGTCCCCGCCTGTGCACTTAAATAACTGCTCCAAGAGAACCAGCTCACTCAACTCCTCAAAAGTAGCTGCCCTCTCAGAATGCAGCCAATGTCGTAGTGCATCAGACAAGTCCCGGGCGTGTTCTAGGAAGGTACTATCCTTTCCCTTAGTAACACCCCGAAACTTCAAGCGGTAAGTTTCTGGTTGTAACTCATAGGCCCGTAGCACAGCCTTCTTTAGCTCACAGGACTCTAAAGGTAGTGCATCATACGCTTTTAGCCCCTTTCCTAGGACTCTTGATGAAACTAATGCTGCCCACTTTTCCTGAGGCCACTGGTGTTCCTGACACTTCTTCTCAAATCGCGTAAAAAACTCAGTCACACATGATTCATCGAACACAGGAACTAGTTTAAGCAGGTGCGACAATGATTGGTCCCGATGTCTATTACCTACCCCAATATTACGCCCTGTTACCTCCACTCGAGATCTCTCCAGCTCCCTGTCAGCCCGATACCTAGTAGACTCTGCCTGCAGTTCAGCTTCTCGTATAGCTGTTCTCTCTGCAGCCTCAACCTGAACTCTAACCTGTCTTTCGGCGGCCTCAACCTTGGCCATCTCAAGCCGAAACAACAAATCTGGAGTCAACCCTTGAGGAGGGGAAGGTGCATTTAATGGGGAGGGTCCCTGTGATTGAATTCCACGCTGCCATTGACCATCAACTTGGGGGTATGTACTAAATTCAGGCACCCTGACGTTTGATATGGGGGTAGAGTGGATGGGGGAATGGGGACCGGGGCCCCCAGTCGCCTCTCCACCCAGGTCTCTCCCTTCTAAACCCAATATCAAAGTCCTCAACTGATCTTTCCTCATGCCACTTAAACCCTGGTGACCCTGCAGACCTGCCACACACTTTAAGCCATACTTATTCAGCTTCAACACCCTGGCAGTGGTAAGGGGCACCTCTAAAAATCTTCTAGCACCCTCCTCACTATCGACTAGCCACTCCACAGGTGTTTCTCCCTCCGAGCCCGTATCGTGACCTAACCCACCACTGTGTTCTGATGTATTAGACATGTTTGTGCACTGCAGTAATTATCACGGTTATAGAATGTGCCTTATCTCCTATGCAAGTATGTATATACTAATGTTATTTAAAGTCTTTAATGTGCTATATTGGTTGCTGCAAAAAAAAACTATGTCCACTGTATTCCTCTAATCATAAGGAATCTCAAAACAAATGACCACTATATTCCTCTGTTCAGTAAATCCTATGCAAAGTCGCCATTTGTTACGTCCTGGGATATATAAACACTGTGCTCTTTCTATTGGACTAGGTATGCGGCAACAAGCAACAACGGAAAACGCTAGATCCAACCCTTATCTATAAACTCAGGCAACAAACCACCCTAAACCGTCAAGAGTCCTGCCTGGACAACGAGGTATCCTATGACTCGGTTACAGGGTGCACGCACTATAGACTGCTGATAGTCAAGCAGGCTATATAAAAGATCACACAATTAAGTTGACTTAAAGCTTCAAGGAAAAGATAGATAACGGAATTAAATTGCAGAAACAATTTAATAACAAACTAGAAGAAAGTACATTTAACGTTACGTTAATTAACACAACTAATCACCCCTGCGTGAAAGAAGGTGAGAGCAAACGAGGCGTTCATTCGCGGAACGTGTTGACCGCCCAAAATAAAAAACCGAGTAAATCGCGTCTGAAGTTTGCCGACTTATAAAAAGCTGTAACTATCAGACCCGATTAAGGAGAGAGGTGACAGTGTTATCAAAATGTTCGGAAAATAGTATCTAGCCACGTACCACAAAAAAATAATAATAAATTGCTTGTAATTTATCGCAGAACATGATAGTTGCCCAAAATAAAAAAAGGAGTAAATCGCGTCTGAAGTTTGCCGACTTATAAAAATCTGTAACTATCAGACCCGATTAAGGAGAGAGGTGACAGTGTTATCAAAATGTTCGGAAAATAGTATCTAGCCACGTACCACAAAAAAAATAATAATAAATTGCTTGTAATTTATCGCAGAACATGATAGTTGCCCAAAATAAAATAAAAAATAAATCGCGTCTGAAGTTTGCCGACTTATAAAAAGCTGTAACTATCAGACCCGATTAAGGAGAGAGGTGACAGTGTTATCAAAATGTTCGGAAAGTAGTATCTAGCCATGTACCACAAAAAAAATAAAAATAAATTGCTTGTAATTAATAGTAACGTGAGTGTGATTGAAATAATCCCATGATTTTATAACCCCATATCAATTCAATACTGTAGAAACGTTGAGAAAAAGCAAATGTATAACAATAAAACATAAATAATATTATCAGTGAATAATAATAAGACATGGAAGAGTAGGGTAAGATAATAGAAACATAATTTTATAAAATTAATAAGCGATAATAAAGATTAGAAAATGGAGGAAGACATGGTGAATAATAATGAATAAGTAAAACACAAGAATAGAGTAATAATTTTGCTACTTTAATGTTATTGATTTATTATTATAGAAAGTAAGCTAGTATTACTGTTAATTAATTAATTTGGGATGTTTTATTCAGCTTGGGAAGGACATGATTTTACAAAATGTTAATCTAAGGAAGGAATTTGATGGCTAGTTACTATAATGTTCTTGTGTAAAGATTGCTATTGTTTAACAATTTTACCTTACTAAAATGCATTATTACTCTATTCTATTGTTACATTTATATATTCATACTCACCGAGTAGTCAGGCAGTGTCGCTATCACTGTCACTATCATCTGCATACTCTTGCAGGTTGTCATCAATATCAGAGGAGTCAGAGTTGTTGTCCAAGGCTGGTCTAGCTGCTCTACTGAGGTCCCTCTGCATACGAAAAAGTTCGTGGTAATACTCCGAGTGGATTGGCGGAATGTAGGATAGCAGGTCGTGGACGGCTTGAAGTTTGTCAGCTTGAAGTTTGATGGCAGCTGGGTACTTGGGGGTGAGTGGCACTCGTGACAGATTAACACCTTACGAGCGGCCTATGCGGTTTATTTATATGTACCGCCCAGCGGGGTGTTTTTAGCCAAAATAGGGCTGTTTACGTGATCATTTTCATGCCTAAATAAGACCCAGAACGTAAAACAAGTACCTATCCCTGAAAGGGCATAAACAGAGCTTTCGAATGACACCATAACGATCCTTTTATGATGGCTAGTTTTCTTGCAATAACCGTGCAACGCGAGTGCAAAAAGCATTTAATTCGGTACTTTCCCCATATAATTCAGTATGTAGCGAGTGAGAGAGGGAGGAGGGAGCTGAGATTCGTGTCAGTAGGTTCGCCGCGGTGGTCTGGAGCAGTCATACGCTCGCTAGTCTCCTGCCACCACTTGTCTCTCTCTCTCAGCAACATTACGTGCTGAAATTGCCACTCTACCTATGTCGAGCGCCGCCACATAGTCCAGCTTTATTTAACTCGACTTATGTGGTGAGCCTCTAATTAAGGGTTAAAGGCCGATGGAGCATACTTGGCTTTACCTGGCATAAGCCTGAGACAATGCAGAGGCCCCTCGTAGCCTCGAGACAGCTGATACCCATCCCTATATTGCAGAGTAAAGCAGAATCGGCGACATTCAGAGAATAGGAGTGGCTTGGCGGGTGTACGGTGAGTTATGACACTTTGCAACAGGTCTAAGTTTAGAAAGTCCTCTCTCACCATGGGAATGACCTTGTTACCTGCATGGACCGCACGCTCAATCACCTTGATATAGTGTTCAAAATCATAGATGTTCCCCTCAACCCTGAAGCGCTTTTCTATGTTCCCAAAAGCCCTGTCACACACCATGTAACTATGTCCTGGGATGAGGAAATAATGGACCACTTCCTGAAGACGGCGACTGTGCAGTTCGTAAAGATGGCAGAGCATGATATTAATGTTCTTATTCTGTCCACCACAATTGTCACTGAATAGTATAAGCTTGCCAAAATCACCATGACGCAGTACTTCATTCTCGATCCACTTTTTGATGCACGAACCCACCTCGACCTAGCCACGCCCACCTGTCACCTCATCCCACACGAAGAACTGGTTTTCACCGGTCTTGAGGTTGGAAATGCATAAATTGTACAGCCAGACTTTCTTCTTATAGTAGGCAGCATTAGTGGTGAGACGAGGTATTGGCTGTGTCTGTTGGAGGTCCACGAGTATCATCGTCCCTGTCCTGCCCCAGAGTCTTCATAAGTGTTTGTGCCTGCCGTGCCATCGCCAGGTGTTCATCAAGTTCAGCCTGCAAGATTGCCTTATCTGCGTCATTACTGGCATGTTTCAAAGTGGTCTTAGCTAGGTCACAGGTCGAGCAAGTATCAGTATTTGGTGGTGAGAAGGAGAGTTCTTTACTTTTGAAAACTTTCCGGTAATAACTTTCCTTGACTACGCTGTTGTTAGGATAATTCTCAGCCATCCAGGTAGAATACAGGTGGTACATCCGGCTTAAACTCAACGATGCCTCTAGGTACCGCAAATTGGGCGATTTGGCTCTGCTATAATGGCTGGTAACGCTGGGGAATGATGCAATGTGTTTGTGCACACGCTTTGCATCAGGACCTGCAATGGTGACACGGTTCTTGTGTTGCCCGCGGCCGTCTCTCTTCGGTGTAACAGTGTCACTCACGTGGGTCAGGGCATTCTCTAATCTTGTCCTACCTATGGCTAAAATGTTGATGAAGGCTGTCTTGCAAACCTTATAAGTTGTAGACTGGTAGGAGAGAGTAAATTTGCGGGTGCATGACCGATGGGGACCAGGGTTGTTGATGTCGGCAGGCTTTCTTCGTCGTTTCACTTGCACTGACAGAACGTGTTTCTGAATGAAGGTATTCTGGACTAACCAATCTCCAGTTTGCCAGAAGTTATTGTGGATTGCTTGGCGGATAGGTTCAGCAATTTTATCGTAGCATCCATCATTGCAAGGCGGCCCAATAACTCTAGCATTCACTGTATTTCCTGTTTGGCGGCTGACATATTCCTTCCCAGTATTTCTCTTGTTCCTGGCGATTATTTCAGACCAATTGTCCGGGTTACACCTCTTTTTTATAGGTGGGGGTGGGCTCCCACTATCACTCTCACTCTCACTATCACTCATTGTTCAGGGAAGCACTGCAACACGGTCAAAACGGCACAAAAACAACACCAGGTGCGAGGTAAATGATCCGTACGGCGTGAGAGCTGAGCTAGACTGTATTGTGGCGGGAGAACAGAGAGCAACGCGCGCCGTGAGTGGCTGAGCTGGCGCCCACGCGGTACCATAGCCGGGCTGTCATTGGCTGGCTGAACACACGCTGCCTGGGTGGCGCCTATCACCCTATGTGATGCAGAGAGTAGGGCTAGGCAAACGCCCTGTCAACACGGATGAAAGTGCGTCTTACTTTATGCGATTTTCAACCATGTTGACATTCTCAAATATAGCTCCCTACCGCGGCTCCAGATTCGAGAAGGTTGTGGCAATATAATGCGATAATATAACGGATTTTGCCAGAGGTGGCGGTTATCACGTTCCGCGAATGAGCGCCTCATTTAACAGTCCTCAAAACATCGTACAGGTAGACAAGATGCAGGTTTCTAAACTGCATGCGGCTACTGTAGGATCTGATGCTTAGCAAAGAAAGTACGTTACGGATTTAGAGAACTCTTAACTAATAAGCAGGAATAAATACTAGTGATAGGACCTACAGTGTATAATGGCATAGGTATAATTAAATAAAGGCAGCCTCTCGCAACATAACCACATACAGGTGTGCTTCTCACTCTTAGTCAGGCAAGCCTGCTCGGACAGTCTCTCTAAGCCCCACCCTGACCCACAATGCTCACAAAGACGGTAAACTGTGGCACAATAACAAGCATACAGATATAATAAACCCCTAGCTGTTAATCTGCCAGGTGGCAGAGGTCTAGCCGGAAGGATATAGGCTTCGGAAACCCAGGCTGAGCCACCTGCTCTAGCCCAGGGACGTTCCCAAGTCTGTGCGCCAAAATACTCTAATTGAAAGGGTGCTCTCTTGAGACACTCAGATCCCAAGTATCTGACTCTCTCCTGGCGACCCTAAAACAAACGCAAGACGTGCTAGCGCAGTGCTGAGTGGACTAGGCAAGGGCCCTCACACAACACAACACTAGACACACAGGCACACAGACAAGAAAATGCCCCCAGACTCCCACGGGTATCCTAGTAAAGTCGTGCAGGTCCACAGGACTCGCACCAGCAGACTTTACTTAAAGGATCGCAAAAAGACTCCCCTCCGGTCTAGCCCCTGCTCACCTGCCACAAGAACACACTAGCAAGCATGAAACCACCAAATATGAGACAACAAAAAAGCTTCCTAGTATAAGTCTCATTAACAATTACATCTCTGCATAAGGCCCAAAATCCTATCTAATTATCTGAGAGCTCGTCGTTAATACAATAATAAATATAAGGTCTATCAAGGGGATGGGATAATTAAATAGATTGGTGAAATAGTGGAAAGAAGGTATACAAAGTAAGAGAGAAAGTTTCTAAGTGGGGTTGAGAGGGACAGATATCAAGGGGGTCCGAAGGGTACGACAGTGAGGTGAGCTCTGAGCCTTGAATCTGTCTGGACCCCACCCTAGGCATGCGAAATACATCCCATGCTTGGCAACACTCAACACCGTTGCCGGGTCAAAATCCTCTACCCCTTGCGTGAGTCGAAACTAAGCCTAACGTTGCGATCAAATGGCAACATCAGGCTCGTCCCAAGCTAGTCTATTCCGCGCCCGCGCAAAGCAATGTCCCCCAGCCGGTCTCTCTCTCCCGCTCGTCTCCTCCCACTCTCACTAGACTTACATCTTATATATTATAATGAAACAATCAACTATCGAGAATAAAATATACTAAGATGTGTTGGTTCAGAATAAGGGCAGCTTGAAGCTGTGAAACAACATAAGAATATCCCAGACATTAGTTACATTGTCGTACGCTATATACTAAGGAAAAGCCGGCCGGCCGGCTGCCGCCAGCCGGTTTCTAAACGGCTGGGCAGCCGACACTCGCGCGTGCCCGCACATGGCTACTATGCAGGAGCGTCACACCACAATATCATTAGCTTGCTATATGAGCTCTGACCGGTATGGAGGTCACAATATTGACATAGGGGTACACTGTACCGGCTATAGTACACCAGGTACTCGTTATATTAATAGTGGATTGTATTGAGGGTAGTAGATATAGTGTCTGGAGCCACAATATCATTAGCTTTCTATATGAGGTCTGACCGGTATGGAAGTCACAATATTGACATAGGGGTACACTGTACCGGCTATGGTACACCAGGTTCTCGTTATATTAATAGTGGATTGTGTTGAGGGTTGTAGATAGTATCTGGAACCACAATATCATTAGCTTGCTATATGAGGTCCAACCGGTATGGAGGTCACAATAGTGACATAGGGGTACACTGTACTTACCGGCTATGGTACACCAGGTACTCGTTATATTAATAGTGGATTGTGATGAGGGTTGTAGATAGTGTCTGGAGCCACAATATCATTAGCTTGCTATACGTGGTCTGACCGGTATGGAGGTCACAATATTGACATAGGGGTACACTGTACCGGCTATGGTACACCAGTTACTCGTTATATTAATAGTGGATTGTGTTGAGGGTTGTAGATAGTGTCTGGAGCCACAATATCATTAGCTTGCTATATTAGGTCCAAAAGGTATGGAGGTTACAATATTGACATTGGGGTACATTGTACCGGCTATGGTACACCAGGTACTTGTTATATTTATAGTGGATTGTGATGAGGGTTGTAGATAGTGACTGAAGCCACAATATCATTAGCTTGCTATATGAGGTCTGACCAATATGGAGGTCACAATATATACATAGGGGTACAGTGTACCTGCTATGGTACAGCAGGTACTCGTTATATTAATAGTGGATTGTGTTGAGGGTTGTAGGTAGTGTCTGGAGCCACAATATAATTAGCTTGCTATATGAGGTCTGACCGGTATGGAGGTCATAATATTGACATAGGGGTACAGTGTACCGGCTATGGTATACCAGGTACTCGTAATATTAATAGTGGATTGTGTTGAGGGTTGTAGATGGTGTCTGGAGCCACACTATCATTAGCTTGCTATATGAGTTCTGACCGGTATGGAGGTCATAATATTGTCATAGGGGTACACTGTACCGGCTATGGTTCACTAGGTACTCGATATATTAATAGTGGATTGTGTTGAGGTTTGTAGATAGTGGCTGGAGCCACAATATCATTAGCTTGCTATATGACGTCTGATAGATATGGAGGTCACAATATTGACATAGGGGTACACTGTACCGGCTATGGTACACTAGGTACTCGTGATATTAATAGTGGATTGTGTTGAGGGTTGTAGATAGTGTCTGGAGCCACAATATCATTAGCTTGCTATATGAGGTCTAACCGGTATGGAGGTCACAATATTGACATAGGGGTACACTGTACCGGCTATGGTACACCAGGTACTCGTTATATTAATAGTGGATTGTATTGAGAGTTGTAGGTAGTGTCTGGAGCCACAATATCATTAGCTTTCTATATGAGGTCTCACCGGTATGGAAGTTACAATATTGACATAGGGGTACACTGTACCGGCTATGGTACACCAGGTACTCGTTATGTTAATAGTGGATTGTGTTGAGGGTTGTAGATAGTATCTGGAGCCACAATATCATTAGCTTGCTATATGAGGTCCAACCGCTATGGAGGTCACAATATTGATATAGGGGTACACTGTACCTACCGGCTATGGTACACCAGGTACTCGTTATATTAATAGTGGATTGTGATGAGGGTTGTACATAGTGTCTGGATCCACACTATCATTAACTTGCTATACGAGGTCTGACCGGTATGGAGGTCACAATATTGACATAGGGGTACACTGTACCGGCTATGGTACAGCAGGTACTCGTTATATTAATAGTGGATTGTGTTGAGGGTTGTAGATATTGTCTGGAGCCACAACATCATTAGCTTGCTATATGAGGTCTGACCGGTATGGAGGTCATAATATTGACATAGGGGTACACTGTACCGGCTATGGTACACTAGGTACTCGTTATATTAATAGTGGATTGTGTTGAGGGTTGTAGATAGTGTCCTGAGCCACAATATCATTAGCTTGCTATATGAGGTCCAACAGGTATGGAGGTCACAATATTGACATTGGGGCACACTGTGCCGGCTATGGTACACCAGGTACTCGTTATATTTATAGTGGATTGTGATGAGGGTTGTAGATTGTGTCTGAAGAAACAATATCATTAGCTTGCTATATGAGGTCTGACCAATATGGAGGTCACAATATTGACATAGGGGTACAGTGTACCTGCTATGGTACAGCAGGTACTCGTTATATTAATAGTGGATTGTGTTGAGGGTTGTAGATAGTGTCTGGAGCCACAATATCATTAGCTTGCTATATGAGGTCTGACCGGTATGGAGGTCATAATATTGACATAGGGGTACACTGTACCAGCTATGGTACACCAGGTACTCGTTATATTAAGAGTGGATTGTGTTGAGGGTTGTAGAGAGTGTCTGGAGCCACACTATCATTAGCATGATAGGTGAGGTCTGACCGATATGGAGGTCATAATATTGACATAGGTGTACACTGTACCGGCTATGGTACACCAGGTACTCGTTATATTAATAGTTAATTGTGATGATGGTTGTAGATAGTGTCTGGAGCCACAATATCATTAGCTTGCTATATGAGGTCTGACCAATATGGAGGTCACAATATTGACATAGGGGTACAGTGTACCTGCTATGGTACAGCAGGTACTCGTTATATTAATAGTGGATTGTGTTGAGGGTTGTAGATAGTGTCTGGAGCCACAATATCATTAGCTTGCTAATGATGTCTGAATGGTATGAAAATCACAATATTGACATAGGGGTACACTGTACCGGCTATGGTACACCAGGTACTCGTTATATTAATAGTGGATTGTTGTGAGGTCTGTAGATAGTGTCTGGAGCCACACTGTCATTAGCATGCTAGATGAGGTCTGACCGGTATGGAGGTCACAATATTGACATAGGGGTACACTGTTCCGGCTATGGTACACCAGGTACACGGTATATTAATAGTGGATTGTGTTGAGGGTTGTAGATAGTGTCTGGAGCCACAATATCATTAGCTTGCTATATGAGGTCTGACCGGTATGGAGGTCACAATATTGACATAGGGGTACACTGTACCGGCTATGGTACACCAGGTACTCGTTATATTAATAGTGGATTGTATTGAGGGTAGTAGATAGTGTCTGGAGCCACAATATAATTAGCTTTCTATATGAGGTCTGACCGGTATGGAAGTCACAATATTGACATAGGGGTACACTGTACCGGCTATGGTACACCAGGTACTCGTTATATTAATAGTGGATTGTGTTGAGGGTTGTAGATAGTATCTGGAACCACAATATCATTAGCTTGCTATATGAGGTCCAACCGGTATGGAGGTCACAATATTGACATAGGGGTACACTGTGCTTACCGGCTATGGTACACCAGGTACTCGTTATATTAATAGTGGATTGTGATGAGGGTTGTAGATAGTGTCTGGAGCCACAATATAATTAGCTTGCTATACGTGGTCTGACCGGTAGGGAGGTCACAATATTGACATAGGGGTACACTGTACCGGCTATGGTACACCAGTTACTCGTTATATTAATAGTGGATTGTGTTGAGGGTTATAGATATTGTCTGGAGCCACAATATCATTAGCTTGCTATATGAGGTCCAACAGGTATGGAGGTCACAATATTGACATCGGGGTACACTGTACCGGCTATGGTACACCAGGTACTCGTTATAATTACAGTGGATTGTGATGAGGGTTGTAGATAGTGTCTGAAGCCACAATATCATTAGCTTGCTATATGGGGTCTGACCAGTATGGAGGTCACAATATTGACATAAGGGTACACTGTACCTGCTATGGTACACCAGGTACTTATTATTTTAATAGTGGATTGTGTTCAGGGTTGTAGATAGTGTCTGGAGCCACAATATCATTAGCTTGCTATATGAGGTCTGACCGGTATGGAGGTCATAATATTGACATAGGGGTACACTGTACCGGCTATGGTACACTAGGTACTCGTTATATTAATAGTGGATTGTGTTGAGGGTTGTAGATAGTGTCTGGAGCCACAATATCATTAGCTTGCTATATGAGGTCCAACCGGTATGGAGGTCACAATATTGACATAGGGGTACACTGTACCTACCGGCTATGGTACACCAGGTACTCGTTATATTAATAGTGGATTGTGATGAGGGTTGTAGATAGTGTCTGGAGCCACACTATCATTAGCTTGCTATACGAGGTCTGACTGGTATGGAGGTCACAATATTGACATAGGGGTACACTGTACCGGCTATGGTACAGCAGGTACTCGTTATATTAATAGTGGATTGTGTTGAGGGTTGTAGATAGTGTCTGGAGCCACACTATCATTAGCTTGCTATACGAGGTCTGACTGGTATGGAGGTCACAATATTGACATAGGGGTACAGTGCACCTGCTATGGTACAGCAGGTACTCGTTATATTTAAAGTGGATTGTGTTGAGGGTTGTAGATAGTGTCTGGAGCCACAATATCATTAGCTTGCTATATGAGGTCCAACCGGTATGGAGGTCACAATATTGACATAGGGGTACACTGTACCGGCTATGGTACACCAGGTACTCGTTATATTAATAGTGGATTGTGTTGAGGGTTGTAGATAGTGTCTGGAGCCACAATATCATTAGCTTGCTATATGAGGTCTGACCGGTATGGAGGTCATAATATTGACATAGGGGTACACTGTACCGGCTATGGTACACCAGGTACTCGTTATATTAATAGTGGATTGTGTTGAGGGTTGTAGATAGTGTCTGGAGCCACACTATCATTAGGATGATAGGTGAGGTCTGACCGGTATGGAGGTCACAATATTGACATAGGGGTACACTGTACCGGCTATGGTACACCAGGTACTCGTTATATTAATAGTGGATTGTGTTGATGGTTGTAGATAGTGTCTGGAGCCACAATATAATTAGCTTGCTATTTGAGGTCTGACCAATATGGAGGTCACAATATTGACATAGGGGTACAGTGCACCTGCTATGGTACAGCAGGTACTCGTTATATTTAAAGTGGATTGTGTTGAGGGTTGTAGATAGTGTCTGGAGCCACAATATCATTAGCTTGCTATATGAGGTCCAACCGGTATGGAGGTCACAATATTGACATAGGGGTACACTGTACCGGCTATGGTACACCAGGTACTCGTTATATTAATAGTGGATTGTGTTGAGGGTTGTAGATAGTGTCTGGAGCCACAATATCATTAGCTTGCTATATGAGGTCTGACCGGTATGGAGGTCATAATATTGACATAGGGGTACACTGTACCGGCTATGGTACAGCAGGTACTCGTTATATTAATAGTGGATTGTGTTGAGGGTTGTAGATAGTGTCTGGAGCCACAATATCATTAGCTTGCTATATGAGGTCTGACCGGTATGGAGGTCATAATATTGACATAGGGGTACACTGTACCGGCTATGGTACACCAGGTACTCGTTATATTAATAGTGGATTGTGTTGAGGGTTGTAGATAGTGCCTGGAGCCACACTATCATTAGCATGATAGGTGAGGTCTGACCGGTATGGAGGTCACAATATTGACATAGGGGTTCACTGTACCGGCTATGGTACACCAGGTAATCGTTATATCAATAGTTAATTGTGATGATGGTTGTAGATAGTGTCTGGAGCCACAATATCATTAGCTTGCTATTTGAGGTCTGACCAATATGGAGGTCACAATATTGACATAGGGGTACAGTGTACCTGCTATGGTACACCAGGTACTTGTTATATTAAAAGTGGATTGTGGTGAGGTCTGTAGATAGTGTCTGGAGCCACACTATCATTAGCATGCTAGATGAGGTCTGACCGGTATGGAGGTCACAATATTGACATAGGGGTACACTGTACCGGGTATGGTACAGCAGGTACTCGTTATATTAATAGTGGATTGTCTTGAGGGTTGTAGATAGTGTCTGGAGCCACACTATCATTAGCATGCTAATTGAGGTCTGACCGGTATGGAGGTCACAATATTTACATAGGGGTACACTGTACCGGCTATAGTACACCAGGTACTCGTTATATTAATAGTGGATTGTATTGAGGGTAGTAGATAGTGTCTGGAGCCACAATATCATTAGCTTTCTATATGAGGTCTGACCGGTATGGAAGTCACAATATTGACATAGGGGTACACTGTACCGGCTATGGTACACCAGGTTCTCGTTATATTAATAGTGGATTGTGTTGAGGATTGTAGATAGTATCTGGAACCACAATATCATTAGCTTGCTATATGAGGTCCAACCGGTATGGAGGTCACAATATTGACATAGGGGTACACTGTGCTTACCGGCTATGGTACACCAGGTACTCGTTATATTAATAGTGGATTGTGATGAGGGTTGTAGATAGTGTCTGGAGCCACAATATCATTAGCTTGCTATACGAGGTCTGACCGGTATGGAGGTCATAATATTGACATAGGGGTACACTGTACCGGCTATGGTACACTAGGTACTCTTTATATTAATAGTGGATTGTGTTGAGGGTTGTAGATAGTGTCTGGAGCCACAATATCATTAGCTTGCTATATGAGGTCTGACCGGTATGGAGGTCATAATATTGACATAGGGGTACACTGTACCGGCTATGGTACACTAGGTACTCTTTATATTAATAGTGGATTGTGTTGAGGGTTGTAGATAGTGTCTGGAGCCACAATATCATTAGCTTGCTATATGAGGTCTGACCGGTATGGAGGTCACAATATTGACATTGGGGTACACTGTACCGGCTATGGTACAGCAGGTACTCGTTATATTAATAGTGGATTGTGTTGAGGGTTGTAGATAGTGTCTGGAGCCACAATATCATTAGCTTGCTATATGAGGTCCAACCGGTATGGAGGTCACAATATTGACATTGGGGTACACTGTACCGGCTATGGTACACCAGGTACTCGTTATATTAATAGTGGATTGTGTTGAGGGTTGTAGATAGTGTCTGGAGCCACACTATCATTAGCATGATAGGTGAGGTCTGACCGGTATGGAGGTCACAATATTGACATAGGGGTACACTGTACCGGCTATGGTACACCAGGTACTCGTTATATTAATAGTGGATTGTGTTGAGGGTTGTAGATAGTGTCTGGAGCCACAATATCATTAGCTTGCTATTTGAGGTCTGACCAATATGGAGGTCACAATATTGACATAGGGGTACAGTGTACCTGCTATGGTACAGCAATGTACTCGTTATATTAAAAGTGGATTGTGTTGAGGGTTGTAGATAGTGTCTGGAGCCACAATATCATTAGCTTGCTATATGAGGTCTGAATGGTATGAAAATCACAATATTGACATAGGGGTACACTGTACCGGCTATGGTACACCAGGTACTCGTTATATTAAAAGTGGATTGTGGTGAGGTCTGCAGATAGTGTCTGGAGCCACACTATCATTAGCATGCTATATGAGGTCTGACCGGTATGGAGGTCACAATATTGACATAGGGGTACACTGTACCGGCTATGGTACACCAGGTACTCGTTATATTAATAGTGGATTGTGTTGAGGGTTGTAGATAGTGTCTGGAGCCACAATATCATTTGCTTGCTATATGAGGTCTGACCGGTATGGAGGTCACAATATTGACATAGGGGTACACTGTACCGGCTATGGTACACCAGGTACTCGTTATATTAATAGTGGATTGTATTGAGGGTAGTAGATAGTGTCTGGAGCCACAATATCATTACCTTTCTATATGAGGTCTGACCGGTATGGAAGTCACAATATTGACATAGGGGTACACTGTACCGGCTATGGTACACCAGGTACTCGTTATATTAATAGTGGATTGTGTTGAGGATTGTAGATAGTATCTGGAACCACAATATCATTATCTTGCTATATGAGGTCCAACCGGTATGGAGGTCACAATAGTGACATAGGGGTTCACTGTACTTACCGGCTATGGTACACCAGGTACTCGTTATATTAATAGTGGATTGTGATGAGGGTTGTAGATAGTGTCTGGAGCCACAATATCATTAGCTTGCTATACGAGGTCTGACCGGTATGGAGGTCATAATATTGACATAGGGGTACACTGTACCGGCTATGGTACACTAGGTACTCTTTATATTAATAGTGGATTGTGTTGAGGGTTGTAGATAGTGTCTGGAGCCACAATATCATTAGCTTGCTATATGAGGTCTGACCGGTATGGAGGTCATAATATTGACATAGGGGTACACTGTACCGGCTATGGTACACCAGGTACTCGTTATATTAATAGTGGATTGTGTTGAGGGTTGTAGATAGTGTCTGGAGCCACAATATCATTAGCTTGCTATATGAGGTCTGACCGGTATGGAGGTCACAATATTGACATTGGGGTACACTGTACCGGCTATGGTACACCAGGTACTCGTTATATTAATAGTGGATTGTGTTGAGGGTTGTAGATAGTGTCTGGAGCCACAATATCATTAGCTTGCTATACGAGGTCTGACCGGTATGGAGGTCACAATATTGACATAGGGGTACACTGTACCGGCTATGGTACACTAGGTACTCGTTATATTAATAGTGGATTGTGTTGAGGGTTGTAGATAGTGTCTGGAGCCACAATATCATTAGCTTGCTATACGAGGTCCAACCGGTATGGAGGTCACAATATTGACATTGGGGTACACTGTACCGGCTATGGTACAGCAGGTACTCGTTATATTAATAGTGGATTGTGTTGAGGGTTGTAGATAGTGTCTGGAGCCACAATATCATTAGCTTGCTATATGAGGTCTGACCGGTATGGAGGTCACAATATTGACATAGGGGTACACTGTACCGGCTATGGTACACCAGGTACTCGTTATATTAATAGTGGATTGTGTTGAGGGTTGTAGATAGTGTCTGGAGCCACACTATCATTAGCATGCTATATGAGGTCTGACCGGTATGGAGGTCATAATATTGACATAGGGGTACACTGTACCGGCTATGGTACACCAGGTACTCGTTATATTAATAGTGGATTGTGTTGAGGGTTGTAGATAGTGTCTGGAGCCACAATATCATTAGCTTGCTATATGAGGTCTGACCGGTATGGAGGTCACAATATTGACATAGGGGTACACTGTACCGGCTATGGTACACCAGGTACTCGTTATATTAATAGTGGATTGTATTGAGGGTTGTAGATAGTGTCTGGAGCCACAATATCATTAGCTTGCTATATGAGGTCTGACCGGTATGGAGGTCACAATATTGACATAGGGGTACACTGTACCGGCTATGGTACACCAGGTACTCGTTATATTAATAGTGGATTGTGTTGAGGGTTGTAGATAGTGTCTGGAGCCACAATATCATTAGCTTGCTATGTGAGGTCTGACCGGTATGGAGGTCACAATATTGACATAGGGGTACACTGTACCGGCTATGGTACACCAGGTACTCGTTATATTAATAGTGGATTGTGTTGAGGGTTGTAGATAGTGTCTGGAGCCACAATATCATTAGCTTGCTATATGAGGTCTGACCGGTATGGAGGTCATAATATTGACATAGGGGTACACTGTACCGGCTATGGTACACCAGGTACTCGTTATATTAATAGTGGATTGTGTTGAGGGTTGTAGATAGTGTCTGGAGCCACACTATCATTAGCTTGGTATAGTGAGGTCTGACCGGTATGGAGGTCACAATATTGACATAGGGGTACACTGTACCGGCTATGGTACACCAGGTACTCGTTATATTAATAGTGGATTGTGATGAGGGTTGTAGATAGTGTCTGGAGCCACAATATCATTAGCTTGCTATATGAGGTCTGACCAGTATGGAGGTCACAATATTGACATAGGGGTACACTGTACCGGCTATGGTACACCAGGTACTTGTTATATTAATAGTGGATTGTGTTGAGGTTTGTAGATAGTGTCTGGAGCCACAATATCATTAGCTTGCTATATGAGGTCTGACCGGTATGGAGGTCACAATATTGACATAGGGGTACACTGTACCGGCTATGGTACACCAGGTACTCGTTATATTAATAGTGGATTGTGTTGAGGGTTGTAGATAGTGTCTGGAGCCACAATATCATTAGCTTGCTATATGAGGTCTGACCGGTATGGAGGTCACAATATTGACATAGGGGTACACTGTACCGGCTATGGTACACCAGGTACTCGTTATATTAATAGTGGATTGTATTGAGGGTTGTAGATAGTGTCTGGAGCCACAATATCATTAGCTTTCTATATGAGGTCTGACCGGTATGGAGGTCACAATATTGACATAGGGGTACACTGTACCGGCTATGGTACACCAGGTACTCGTTATATTAATAGTGGATTGTGTTGAGGTTCTAGATAGTGTCTGGAACCACAATATCATTAGCTTGCTATATGAGGTCCAACCGGTATGGAGGTCACAATATTGACATAGGGGTACACTGTACTTACCGGCTATGGTACACCAGGTACTCGTTATATTAATAGTGGATTGTGATGAGGGTTGTAGATAGTGTCTGGAGCCACAATATCATTAGCTTGCTATACGAGGTCTGACCGGTATGGAGGTCATAATATTGACATAGGGGTACACTGTACCGGCTATGGTACACTAGGTACTCTTTATATTAATAGTGGATTGTGTTGAGGGTTGTAGATAGTGTCTGGAGCCACAATATCATTAGCTTGCTATATGAGGTCTGACCGGTATGGAGGTCATAATATTGACATAGGGGTACACTGTACCGGCTATGGTATATCAGGTACTCTTTATATTAATAGTGGATTGTGTTGAGGGTTGTAGATAGTGTCTGGAGCCACAATATCATTAGCTTGCTATATGAGGTCTGACCGGTATGGAGGTCACAATATTGACATATGGGTACACTGTACCGGCTATGGTACAGCAGGTACTTGTTATATTGATAGTGGATTGTGTTGAGGGTTGTAGATAGTGTCTGGAGCCACAATATCATTAGCTTGCTATATGAGGTCCAACCGGTATGGAGGTCACAATATTGACATAGGGGTACACTGTACCGGCTATGGTACAGCAGGTACTCGTTATATTAATAGTGGATTGTGTTGAGGGTTGTAGATAGTGTCTGGAGCCACAATATCATTAGCTTGCTATATGAGGTCTGACCGGTATGGAGGTCACAATATTGACATAGGGGTACACTGTACCGGCTATGGTACACTAGGTACTCGTTATATTAATAGTGGATTGTGTTGAGGGTTGTAGATAGTGTCTGGAGGCACAATGTCATTAGCTTGCTATATGAGGTCTGACCGGTATGGAGGTCACAATATTGACATAGGGGTACACTGTACCGGCTATGGTACACCAGGTACTCGTTATATTAATAGTGGATTGTGTTGAGGGTTGTAGATAGTGTCTGGAGCCACAATATCATTAGCTTGCTATATGAGGTCTGACCGGTATGGAGGTCACAATATTGACATAGGGGTACACTGTACCGGCTATGGTACACCAGGTACTCGTTATATTAATAGTGGATTGTGTTGAGGGTTGTAGATAGTGTCTGGAGCCACAATATCATTAGCTTGCTATATGAGGTCTGACCGGTATGGAGGTCACAATATTGACATAGGGGTACACTGTACCGGCTATGGTACACCAGGTACTCGTTATATTAATAGTGGATTGTGTTGAGGGTTGTAGATAGTGTCTGGAGCCACAATATCATTAGCTTGCTATATGAGGTCTGACCGGTATGGAGGTCACAATATTGACATAGGGGTACACTGTACCGGCTATGGTACACCAGGTACTCGTTATATTAATAGTGGATTGTGTTGAGGGTTGTAGATAGTGTCTGGAGCCACAATATCATTAGCTTGCTATATGAGGTCTGACCGGTATGGAGGTCACAATATTGACATAGGGGTACACTGTACCGGCTATGGTACACCAGGTACTCGTTATATTAATAGTGGATTGTGTTGAGGGTTGTAGATAGTGTCTGGAGCCACAATATCATTAGCTTGCTATATGAGGTCTGACCGGTATGGAGGTCACAATATTGACATAGGGGTACACTGTACCGGCTATGGTACACCAGGTACTCGTTATATTAATAGTGGATTGTGTTGAGGGTTGTAGATAGTGTCTGGAGCCACAATATCATTAGCTTGCTATATGAGGTCTGACCGGTATGGAGGTCACAATATTGACATAGGGGTACACTGTACCGGCTATGGTACACCAGGTACTCGTTATATTAATAGTGGATTGTGTTGAGGGTTGTAGATAGTGTCTGGAGCCACAATATCATTAGCTTGCTATATGAGGTCTGACCGGTATGGAGGTCACAATATTGACATAGGGGTACACTGTACCGGCTATGGTACACCAGGTACTCGTTATATTAATAGTGGATTGTGTTGAGGGTTGTAGATAGTGTCTGGAGCCACAATATCATTAGCTTGCTATATGAGGTCTGACCGGTATGGAGGTCACAATATTGACATAGGGGTACACTGTACCGGCTATGGTACACCAGGTACTCGTTATATTAATAGTGGATTGTGTTGAGGGTTGTAGATAGTGTCTGGAGCCACAATATCATTAGCTTGCTATACGAGGTCTGACCGGTATGGAGGTCACAATATTGACATAGGGGTACACTGTACCGGCTATGGTACACCAGGTACTCGTTATATTAATAGTGGATTGTGTTGAGGGTTGTAGATAGTGTCTGGAGCCACAATATCATTAGCTTGCTATACGAGGTCTGACCGGTATGGAGGTCACAATATTGACATAGGGGTACACTGTACCGGCTATGGTACAGCAGGTACTCGTTATATTAATAGTGGATTGTGTTGAGGGTTGTAGATAGTGTCTGGAGCCACAATATCATTAGCTTGCTATATGAGGTCTGACCGGTATGGAGGTCACAATATTGACATAGGGTACACTGTACCGGCTATGGTACACCAGGTACTCGTTATATTAATAGTGGATTGTGTTGAGGGTTGTAGATAGTGTCTGGAGCCACAATATCATTAGCTTGCTATATGAGGTCTGACCGGTATGGAGGTCACAATATTGACATAGGGTACACTGTACCGGCTATGGTACACCAGGTACTCGTTATATTAATAGTGGATTGTGTTGAGGGTTGTAGATAGTGTCTGGAGCCACAATATCATTAGCATTCTATATGAGGTCTGACCGGTATGGAGGTCACAATATTGACATAGGGGTACACTGTACCGGCTATGGTACACCAGGTACTCGTTATATTAATAGTGGATTCTGTTGAGGGTTGTAGATAGTGTCTGGAGCCACAATATCATTAGCATACTATATGAGGTCTGACCGGTATGGAGGTCACAATATTGACATAGGGGTACACTGTACCGGCTATGGTACACCAGGTACTCGTTATATTAATAGTGGATTGTGTTGAGGGTTGTAGATAGTGTCTGGAGCCACAATATCATTAGCTTGCTATATGAGGTCTGACCGGTATGGAGGTCACAATATTGACATAGGGGTACACTGTACCGGCTATGGTACAGCAGGTACTCGTTATATTAATAGTGGATTGTGTTGAGGGTTGTAGATAGTGTCTGGAGCCACAATATCATTAGCTTGCTATATGAGGTCTGACCATGGAGGTCACAATATTGACATAGGGGTACACTGTACCGTCTATGGTACACCAGGTACTCGTTATATTAATAGTGGATTGTGTTGAGGTTCTAGATAGTGTCTGGAGCCACAATATCATTAGCTTGCTATATGAGGTCTGACCGGTATGGAGGTCACAATATTGACATAGGGGTACACTGTACCGGCTATGGTACACCAGGTACTCGTTATATTAATAGTGGATTGTGTTGAGGGTTGTAGATAGTGTCTGGAGCCACAATATCATTAGCTTGCTATATGAGGTCTGACCGGTATGGAGGTCACAATATTAACATAGGGGTACACTGTACCGGCTATGGTACTCCAGGTACTCGTTACATTAATAGTGGATTGTGTTGAGGGTTGTAGATAGTGTCTGGAGCCACAATATCATTAGCTTGCTATATGAGGTCTGACCGGTATGAAGGTCACAATATTGACATAGGGGTACACTGTACCGGCTATGGTACACCAGGTACTCGTAATATTAATAGTGGATTGTGTTGAGGGTTGTAGATAGTGTCTGGAGCCACACTATCATTAGCTTGCTATATGAGGTCAAACCGGTATGGAGTCACAATATTGAAATAGGGGTACACTGTACCGGCTATGGTACACTAGGTACTCGTTATATTAATAGTGGATTGTGTTGAGGGTTGTAGATAGTGACTAGAGCCACAATATCATTATGCTTGCTATACGAGGTCTGACCGGTATGGAGGTCACAATATTGACATAGGGGTACACTGTACCGGCTATGGTACACCAGATACTCGTTATATTAATAGTGGATTGTGTTGAGGGTTGTAGATAGTGTCTGGAGCCACAATATCATTAGCTTGCTATATGAGGTCTGACCGGTATGGAGGTCACAATATTGACATAGGGGTACACTGTACCGGCTATGGTACACCAGGTACTCGTTATATTAATAGTGGATTGTGTTGAGGGTTGTAGATAGTGTCTGGAGCCACAACATCATTAGCTTGCTATATGAGGTCTGACCGGTATGGAGGTCACAATATTGACATAGGGGTACACTGTACCGGCTATGGTACAGCAGGTACTCGTTATATTAATAGTGGATTGTGTTGAGGGTTGTAGATAGTGTCTGGAGCCACACTATCATTAGCATGCTATATGAGGTCTGACCGGTATGGAGGTCACAATATTGACATAGGGGTACACTGTACCGGCTATGGTACACCAGGTACTCGTTATATTAATAGTGGATTGTGTTGAGGGTTGTAGATAGTGTCTGGAGCCACAATATCATTAGCTTTCTATATGAGGTCTGACCGGTATGGAGGTCACAATATTGACATAGGGGTACACTGTACCGGCTATGGTACACCAGGTACTCGTTATATTAATAGTGGATTGTGTTGAGGGTTGTAGATAGTGTCTGGAACCACAATATCATTAGCTTGCTATATGAGGTCTGACCGGTATGGAGGTCACAATATTGACATAGGGGTACACTGTACTTACCGGCTATGGTACACCAGGTACTCGTTATATTAATAGTGGATTGTGTTGAGGGTTGTAGATAGTGTCTGGAGCCACAATATCATTAGCTTGCTATACGAGGTCTGACCGGTATGGAGGTCACAATATTGACATAGGGGTACACTGTACCGGCTATGGTACACTAGGTACTCGTTATATTAATAGTGGATTGTGTTGAGGGTTGTAGATAGTGTCTGGAGCCACAATATCATTAGCTTGCTATATGAGGTCTGACCGGTATGGAGGTCACAATATTGACATAGGGGTACACTGTACCGGCTATGGTACACTAGGTACTCGTTATATTAATAGTGGATTGTGTTGAGGGTTGTAGATAGTGTCTGGAGCCACAATATCATTAGCTTGCTATACGAGGTCCAACCGGTATGGAGGTCACAATATTGACATTGGGGTACACTGTACCGGCTATGGTACACCAGGTACTCGTTATATTAATAGTGGATTGTGTTGGAGGTTGTAGATAGTGTCTGGAGCCACAATATCATTAGCTTGCTATATGAGGTCTGACCGGTATGGAGGTCACAATATTGACATAGGGGTACACTGTACCGGCTATGGTACACCAGGTACTCGTTATATTAATAGTGGATTGTGTTGAGGGTTGTAGATAGTGTCTGGAGCCACAATATCATTAGCTTGCTATATGAGGTCTGACCGGTATGGAGGTCATAATATTGACATAGGGGTACACTGTACCGGCTATGGTACACCAGGTACTCGTTATATTAATAGTGGATTGTGTTGAGGGTTGTAGATAGTGTCTGGAGCCACAAAATTATTAGCATGCTATATGAGGTCTGACCGGTATGGAGGTCACAATATTGACATAGGGGTACACTGTACCGGCTATGGTACACCAGGTACTCGTTATATTAATAGTGGATTGTGATGAGGGTTGTAGATAGTGTCTGGAGCCACAATATCATTAGCTTGCTATATGAGGTCTGACCGGTATGGAGGTCACAATATTGACATAGGGGTACACTGTACCGGCTATGGTACACCAGGTACTCGTTATATTAATAGTGGATTGTGTTGAGGGTTGTAGATAGTGTCTGGAGCCACAATATCATTAGCTTGCTATATGAGGTCTGAATGGTATGAAAATCACAATATTGACATAGGGGTACACTGTACCGGCTATGGTACACCAGGTACTCGTTATATTAAAAGTGGATTGTGGTGAGGTCTGTAGATAGTGTCTGGAGCCACACTATCATTAGCATGCTATATGTGGTCTGACCGGTATGGAGGTCACAATATTGACATAGGGGTACACTTGACTGATCACTGGTACAGGCCACCTGTCTATCACCTACCACACCTTCCCACTCTGAACCTGTTTTGGTGACTAAATGGCATTACGATAGGGCAGACTGGGAGGGTCTTCAAGGTTTCTTTATTGATATTCCCTGGACCTCTTTCTTTTCTAATGATGCACACTCCACCTTGAGCACAATATTTGTAAAAATTGGAATGGACACTTTTATTCCTCATCAAAAGTACAGTAAAAGATCTAATTCACCTAAATGGTTTGACCATATTGTGCTAGAGTAACTGAACAAAAAGCAATAGCCTACAATGCATACACAAGATCAAAAACACATGAAGCCTTTAATTACTTTAGAAACATCAGAAATCATGCCAAAACTGTATTAAACCTAACTAAATCAAACTTTCTCCATAAGCAGGCAATAAACTTCTAAATAATCCAAATGATACAAAATATTTTGGTCTACTCTTAACTCATTCAAATCCAACTTCACTACTGCTTCATCCATTCCACCATTAAAATCTCCGACTGGCATCTTGTAAGTGACCCACGAGGTAAAGCTAACCTTCTTGCAGATATTTTCTCCACCAACTCAACCTTAGATGACATAAATCAAGATGTCCCTGTACTTAATTTTAATTCACCTGAAATTCCCTCACTTAAGATTCACACCAGACATGTCAAAACTATTTTGCAGAATCTCTCAGTAGATAAGGCTCCTGGTCCAGATGAAATTCCTCCAATAGTACTTAAGAATTGCTCCTTGGTGCTCGCTCCTGTATTGGCAAAATTTTCCCGTCTGTGTACTCATACCTCATGCTTCCCAGTACCCTGGAAAGAAGCAAACATCCATCCAGTTCCTAAAAAGGTGCCTCTTCAGATCCATCAAACTACAGACCAATAGCTATAACTTCCACTCTTGGCAAAGTTTTTGAAATTATATTAAATAATCACATAATTAAGCATCTGGAGAATAATAAATTAATCAGTGATAGGCAATATGGTTTTAGACGATGTCGATCAACTGACATTCTTTGCCTTCTTACGCATCAAATCAACCAAGCTACAGACCCACATGGTGAAACACATACTGGATATATCAAAGGCATTTGATAGAGTCTGGCATCAATCCTTATTGTCGAAGATGTCACACTACGGCCTTGCATCATTAGTTCCACTAATTTCTTCTTATCTTCATAACAGAAAAATACGTGTAATGGTAGATGGCCTTTATTCTCAATTTCACTCAATAAATGCTGGTGTTCCCCAGGGATCAGTTTTGGCCCCAACTCTGTTCCTCATTCATATCAATGATCTCATATCTACCACTCATAATCCAATACATTCCTACGCAGATGACTCAACACTCCACAGTTCCTTCACATTTAAATACCAATTCTTTCACCCAACCCGATCTTATAAATTCAAAAATAAACACTGCAATTTCTCTGAACCAGGACCTTTCTAGAATTAATGAATGGGGACAAAAGAATCTAGTTTCCTTTAATGCACAGAAAACCAAGTACATTCAATTTTCTAACCGACAGAATCTCACTGACTCCCATATATTTTTTAATGATGTAAATATTCCCACTTCCCCTAGTATTGACATTCTCGGTGTAACATTAACTACTAACTTGAGCTGGACACATTATGTTAGAAGCATTGCTAAGAATGCCTCTAAAAAACTGGGACTCCTGTACAGAGTTCCGAGAATTCTTCACTGACGAGCAGTTGGCCGTAATATATAAAAGTCATGTGCGCTCTCAGATGGATTACTGTTCACCTGTGGGGTGGAAGTGGAGTGGTTGCATTGAGGCAGTTGGACAAAATTCAAAATAAAGCTATTAGATTAATCAATAACCCTGCAATCACACAGGACCTTCCTACATTAGCCATACGAAGAAACGTTGCATCCCTTGCATTATTCTACAGATATTTTCACAGCAATTGTTCCGAGGAACTTGCTTCAATTGTGCCGCCTCTCCACATCTTTCCCCGTAGAACTAGGGCAGCTGAGAGCGCCCATGAATTTACACTTTCTCCTCCACAATGCAGAACTTCTGCTTATCAGAATTCATTTATCCCCAGAGCTACTACTCTTTGGAATTCACTTCCTCGAATTGCTTTCCACAAACTTACAATCAACAAATGTTTAAATCCAGTTGTTACAAACATTTTATGAATGGAGGATGCCTTTAGGCACATGGACCTTTTTGTTTTATCTGTGTTTTTCCTTCCTCCGTTCATTGTCTCTTAAAAAAAAAAAAAAAAAAAAAAAAAAAACACTGTACCGGCTATGGTACAGCAGGTACTCGTTATATTAACAGTGGATTGTCTTGAGGGTTGTAGATTGTGTCTGGAGCCACACTATCATTAGCATGCTAATTGAGGTCTGACCGGTATGGAGGTCACAATATTTACATAGGGGTATACTGTACCGGCTATAGTACACCAGGTACTCGTTATAATAATAGTGGATTGTATTGAGGGTAGTAGATAGTGTCTGGAGCCACAATATCATAAGCTTTCTATATGAGGTCTAACCGGTATGGAAGTCACAATATTGACATAGGGGTACACTCTACCGGCTATGGTACACCAGGTTCTCGTTACATAAATAGTGGATTGTGTTGAGGATTGTAGATAGTATCTGGAACCACAATATCATTAGCTTGCTATATGAGGTCCAACCGGTATGGAGGTCACAATAGTGACATAGGGGTACACTGTACTTACCGGCTATGGTACACCAGGTACTCGTTATATTAATAGTGGATTGTGATGAGGGTTGTAGATTGTGTCTGGAGCCACAATATCATTAGCTTGCTATACGAGGTCTGACCGGTATGGAGGTCACAATATTGACATAGGGGTACACTGTACCGGCTATGGTACACTAGGTACTCTTTATATTAATAGTGGATTGTGTTGAGGGTTGTAGATAATGTCTGGAGCCACAATATCATTAGCTTGCTATATGAGGTCTGACCGGTATGGAGGTCATAATATTGACATAGGGGTACACTGTACCGGCTATGGTACACTAGGTACTCGTTATATTAATAGTGGATTGTGTTGAGGGTTGTAGATAGTGTCTGGAGCCACAATATCATTAGCTTGCTATACGAGGTCCAACCGGTATGGAGGTCACAATATTGACATTGGGGTACACTGTACCGGCTATGGTACAGCAGGTACTCGTTATATTAATAGTGGATTGTGTTGAGGGTTGTAGATAGTGTCTGGAGCCACAATATCATTAGCTTGCTATTCGAGGTCTGACCCGTATGGAGGTCACAATATTGACATAGGGTACACTGTACCGGCTATGGTACACCAGGTACTCGTTATATTAATAGTGGATTGTGTTGAGGGTTGTAGATAGTGTCTGGAACAACAGTACCATTAGCTTGCTATACGAGGTCCAACCGGTATGGAGGTCACAATATTGACATTGGGGTACACTATACCGGCTATGGTACACCAGGTACTCGTTATATTAATAGTGGATTGTGATGAAGGTTGTAGATAGTGTCTGAAGCCACAATATCATTAGCTTGCTATACGAGGTCTGACCGGTATGGAGGTCACAATATTGACATAGGGGTACACTGTACCGGCTATGGTACACTAGGTACTCGTTATATTAATAGTGGATTGTGTTGAGGGTTGTAGATAGTGTCTGGAGCCACAATATCATTAGCTTGCTATACGAGGTCCAACCGGTATGGAGGTCACAATATTGACATTGGGGTACACTGTACCGGCTATGGTACAGCAGGTACTCGTTATATTAATAGTGGATTGTGTTGAGGGTTGTAGATAGTGTCTGGAGCCACAATATCATTAGCTTGCTATTCGAAGTCTGACCCGTATGGAGGTCACAATATTGACATAGGGATACACTGTACCGGCTATGGTACACCAAGTACTCGTTATATTAATAGTGGATTGTGTTGAGGGTTGTAGATAGTGTCTGGAACCACAGTACCATTAGCTTGCTATACGAGGTCCAACCGGTATGGAGGTCACAATATTGACATTGGGGTACACTGTACCGGCTATGGTACACCAGGTACTCGTTATATTAATAGTGGATTGTATTGAGGGTAGTAGATAGTGTCTGGAGCCACAATATCATTAGCTTTCTATATGAGGTCTGACCGGTATGGAAGTCACAATATTGACATAGGGGTACACTATACCGGCTATGGTACACCAGGTACTCGTTATATTAATAGTGGATTGTGTTGAGGGTTGTAGATAGTGTCTGGAGCCACACTATCATTAGCATGATAGGTGAGGTCTGACCGGTATGGAGGTCACAATATTGACATAGGGGTACACTGTACCGGCTATGGTACACCAGGTACTCGTTATATTAATAGTTAATTGTGATGATGGTTGTAGATAGTGTCTGGAGCCACAATATCATTAGCTTGCTATTTGAGGTCTGACCAATATGGAGGTTACAATATTGACATAGGGGTACAGTGTACCTGCTATGGTACAGCAATGTACTCGTTATATTAAAAGTGGATTGTGTTGAGGGTTGTAGATAGTGTCTGGAGCCACAATATCATTAGCTTGCTATATGAGGTCTGAATGGTATGAAAATCACAATATTGACATAGGGGTACACTGTACCGGCTATGGTACACCAGGTACTCGTTATATTAAAAGTGGATTGTGGTGAGGTCTGTAGATAGTGTCTGGAGCCACACTATCATTAGCATGCTATATGTGGTCTGACCGGTATGGAGGTCACAATATTGACATAGGGGTACACTGTACCGGCTATGGTACAGCAGGTACTCGTTATATTAACAGTGGATTGTCTTGAGGGTTGTAGATTGTGTCTGGAGCCACACTATCATTAGCATGCTAATTGAGGTCTGACCGGTATGGAGGTCACAATATTTACATATTGGTACACTGTACCGGCTATAGTACACCAGGTACTCGTTATATTAATAGTGGATTGTATTGAGGGTAGTAGATAGTGTCTGGAGCCACAATATCATAAGCTTTCTATATGAGGTCTAACCGGTATGGAAGTCACAATATTGACATAGGGGTACACTCTACCGGCTATGGTACACCAGGTTCTCGTTATATTAATAGTGGATTGTGTTGAGGGTTGTAGATAGTGTCTGGAGCCACACTATCATTAGCATGATAGGTGAGGTCTGACCGGTATGGAGGTCACAATATTGACATAGGGGTACACTGTACCGGCTATGGTACACCAGGTACTCGTTATATTAATAGTTAATTGTGATGATGGTTGTAGATAGTGTCTGAAGCCACAATATCATTAGCTTGCTATTTGAGGTCTGACCAATATGGAGGTTACAATATTGACATAGGGGTACAGTGTACCTGCTATGGTTCAGCAATGTACGCGTTATATTAAAAGTGGATTGTGTTGAGGGTTGTAGATAGTGTCTGGAGCCACAATATCATTAGCTTGCTATATGAGGTCTGAATGGTATGAAAATCACAATATTGACATAGGGGTACACTGTACCGGCTATGGTACACCAGGTACTCGTTATATTAAAAGTGGATTGTGGTGAGGTCTGTAGATAGTGTCTGGAGCCACACTATCATTAGCATGCTATATGTGGTCTGACCGGTATGGAGGTCACAATATTGACATAGGGGTACACTGTACCGGCTATGGTACAGCAGGTACTCGTTATATTAACAGTGGATTGTCTTGAGGGTTGTAGATTGTGTCTGGAGCCACACTATCATTAGCATGCTAATTGAGGTCTGACCGGTATGGAGGTCACAATATTTACATAGGGGTACACTGTACCGGCTATAGTACACCAGGTACTCGTTATATTAATAGTGGATTGTATTGAGGGTAGTAGATAGTGTCTGGAGCCACAATATCATAAGCTTTCTATATGAGGTCTAACCGGTATGGAAGTCACAATATTGACATAGGGGTACACTCTACCGGCTATGGTACACCAGGTTCTCGTTACATAAATAGTGGATTGTGTTGAGGATTGTAGATAGTATCTGGAACCACAATATAATTAGCTTGCTATATGAGGTCCAACCGGTATGGAGGTCACAATAGTGACATAGGGGTACACTGTACTTACCGGCAATGGTACACCAGGTACTCGTTATATTAATAGTGAATTGTGATGAGGGTTGTAGATAGTGTCTGGAGCCACAATATCATTAGCTTGCTATACGAGGTCTGACCGGTATGGAGGTCACAATATTGACATAGGGGTACACTGTACCGGCTATGGTACACTAGGTACTCTTTATATTAATAGTGGATTGTGTTGAGGGTTGTAGATAATGTCTGGAGCCACAATATCATTAGCTTGCTATATGAGGTCTGACCGGTATGGAGGTCATAATATTGACATAGGGGTACACTGTACCGGCTATGGTACACTAGGTACTCGTTATATTAATAGTGGATTGTGTTGAGGGTTGTAGATAGTGTCTGGAGCCACAATATCATTAGCTTGCTATACGAGGTCCAACCGGTATGGAGGTCACAATATTGACATTGGGGTACACTGTACCGGCTATGGTACAGCAGGTACTCGTTATATTAATAGTGGATTGTGTTGAGGGTTGTAGATAGTGTCTGGAGCCACAATATCATTAGCTTGCTATTCGAGGTCTGACCCGTATGGAGGTCACAATATTGACATAGGGATACACTGTACCGGCTATGGTACACCAGGTACTCGTTATATTAATAGTGGATTGTGTTGAGGGTTGTAGATAGTGTCTGGAACAACAGTACCATTAGCTTGCTATACGAGGTCCAACCGGTATGGAGGTCACAATATTGACATTGGGGTACACTGTACCGGCTATGGTACACCAGGTACTCGTTATATTAATAGTGGATTGTGATGAAGGTTGTAGATAGTGTCTGAAGCCACAATATCATTAGCTTGCTATACGAGGTCTGACCGGTATGGAGGTCACAATATTGACATAGGGGTATACTGTACCGGCTATGGTACACTAGGTACTCGTTATATTAATAGTGGATTGTGTTGAGGGTTGTAGATAGTGTCTGGAGCCACAATATCATTAGCTTGCTATACGAGGTCCAACCGGTATGGAGGTCACAATATTGACATTGGGGTACACTGTACCGGCTATGGTACAGCAGGTACTCGTTATATTAATAGTGGATTGTGTTGAGGGTTGTAGATAGTGTCTGGAGCCACAATATCATTAGCTTGCTATTCGAAGTCTGACCCGTATGGAGGTCACAATATTGACATAGGGATACACTGTACCGGCTATGGTACACCAAGTACTCGTTATATTAATAGTGGATTGTGTTGAGGGTTGTAGATAGTGTCTGGAACCACAGTACCATTAGCTTGTTATACGAGGTCCAACCGGTATGGAGGTCACAATATTGACATTGGGGTACACTGTACCGGCTATGGTACACCAGGTACTCATTATATTAATAGTGGATTGTATTGAGGGTAGTAGATAGTGTCTGGAGCCACAATATCATTAGCTTTCTATATGAGGTCTGACCGGTATGGAAGTCACAATATTGACATAGGGGTACACTATACCGGCTATGGTACACCAGGTTCTCGTTATATTAATAGTGGATTGTGTTGAGGATTGTAGATAGTATCTGGAACCACAATATCATTAGCTTGCTATATGAGGTCCAACCGGTATGGAGGTCACAATAGTGACATAGGGGTACACTGTACTTACCGGCTATGGTACACCAGGTACTCGTTATATTAAGAGTAGATTGTGATGAGGGTTGTAGATTGTGTCTGGAGCCACAATATCATTAGCTTGCTATACGAGGTCTGACCGGTATGGAGGTCATAATATTGACATAGGGGTACACTGTACCGGCTATGGTACACTAGGTACTCTTTATATTAATAGTGGATTGTGTTGAGGGTTGCAGATAGTGTCTGGAGCCACAATATCATTAGCTTGCTATATGAGGTCTGACCGGTATGGAGGTCATAATATTGACATAGGGGTACACTGTACCGGCTATGGTACACTAGGTACTCTTTATATTAATAGTGGATTGTGTTGAGGGTTGTAGATTGCGTCTGGAGCCACAATATCATTAGCTTGCTATATGAGGTCTGACCGGTATGGAGGTCACAATATTGACATTGGGATACACTGTACCGGCTATGGTACAGCAGGTACTCGTTATATTAATAGTGGATTGTGTTGAGGGTTGTAGATAGTGTCTGGAGCCACACTATCATTAGCTTGCTATATGAGGTCTGACCGGTATGGAGGTCACAATATTGACATAGGGGTACACTGTACCGGCTATGGTACACCAGGTACTCGTTATATTAATAGTGGATTGTGTTGAGGGTTGTAGATAGTGTCTGGAGCCACAATATCATTAGCATGATATATGAGGTCTGACCGGTATGGAGGTCACAATATTGACATAGGGGTACACTGTACCGGCTATGGTACACCAGGTACTCGTTATATTAATAGTTAATTGTGATGATGGTTGTAGATAGTGTCTGGAGCCACAATATCATTAGCTTGCTATATGAGGTCTGACCAATATGGAGGTCACAATATTGACATAGGGGTACAGTGTACCTGTTATGGTACAGCAGGTACTCGTTATATTAAAAGTGGATTGTGTTGAGGGTTGTAGATAGTGTCTGGAGCCACAATATCATTAGCTTGCTATATGAGGTCTGACCGGTATGGAGGTCACATTATTGACATAGGGGTACACTGTACCGGCTATGGTACACCAGGTACTCGTTATATTAATAGTGGATTGTGTTGAGGGTTGTAGATAGTGTCTGGAGCCACAATATCATTAGCTTGCTATATGAGGTCAAACCGGTATGGAGTCACAATATTGACATAGGGGTACACTGGACCGGCTATGGTACACCAGGTACTCGTTATATTAATAGTGGATTGTCTTGAGGGGTGTAGATAGTGTTTGGAGCCACAATATCATTAGCTTGCTATATGAGGTCTGACCGGTATGGAGGTCACAATATTGACATAGGGGTACACTGTACCGGCTGTGGTACACCAGGTACTCGTTATATTAATAGTGGATTGTGTTGAGGGTTGTAGATAGTGTCTGGAGCCACAATATCATTAACTTGCTATATGAGGTCTGACAGGTATGGAGATCACAATATTGACATAGGGGTACACTGTACCGGCTATGGTACACCAGGTACTCGTTATATTAATAGTGGATTGTGTTGAGGGTTGTAGATAGTGTCTGGAGCCACAATATCATTAGCTTGCTATATGAGGTCTGACCGGTATGGAGGTCACAATATTGACATAGAAGTACACTGTACCGGCTATGGTACACCAGGTACTCGTTATATTAATAGTGGATTGTGTTGAGGGTTCTAGATAGTGTCTGGAGCCACAATGTCATTAGCTTGCTATACGAGGTCTGACCGGTATGGAGGTCACAATATTGACATAGGGGTACACTGTACCGGCTATGGTACACCAGGTACTCGTTATATTAATAATGGATTGTGTTGAGGGTTGTAGATAGTGTCTGGAGCCACAATATCATTAGCTTGCTATATGAGGTCTGACCGGTATGGAGGTCACAATATTGACATAGGGGTACACTGTACCGGCTATGGTACACCAGGTACTCGTTATATTAATAGTGGATTGTTTTGAGGGTTGTAGATAGTGTCTGGAGGTTTTTTTATATATAGTGGATGGAGGTCTGGGGGTACCGGGGGGGGGGGGTACTCGGGGGATTGTGTTGAGGGTTGTAGATAGTGTCTGGAGCCACAATATCATTAGCTTGCTATATGAGGTCTGACCGGTATGGAGGTCACAATATTGACATAGAGGTACACTGTACCGGCTATGGTACACCAGGTACTCGTTATATTAATAGTGGATTGTGTTGAGGGTTGTAGATAGTGTCTGGAGCCACAATGTCATTAGCTTGCTATATGAGGTTTAACTGGTATGGAGGTCACAATATTGACATAGGTGTACACTGTACCGGCTATGGTACACCAGGTACTCGTTATATTAAGAGTAGATTGTGTTGAGGGTTGTAGATAGCGTCTGGAGCCACAATTTAATTCAGCTTGCTATATGAGGTCTGACCGGTATGGAGGTCACAGTATTGACATAGGAGTACACTGTACCGGCTATGGTACACTAGGTACTCTTTATATTAATAGTGGATTGTGTTGAGGGTTGTAGATAGTGTCTGGAGCCACAATATCATTAGCTTGCTATATGAGGTCTGACCGGTATGGAGGTCACAATATTGACATAGGGGTACACTGTACCGGCTATGGTACACCAGGTACTCGTTATATTAATAGTGGATTGTGTTGAGGGTTGTAGATTGTGTCTGGAGCCACAATATCATTAGCTTGCTATATGAGGTCTGACCGGTATGGAGGTCACAATATTGACATAGGGGTACACTGTACCGGCTATGGTACACTAGGTACTCGTTATATTAATAGTGGATTGTGTTGAGGGTTGTAGATAGTGTCTGGAGCCACAATATCATTAGCTTGCTATATGAGGTCTGACCGGTATGGAGGTCATAATATTGACATAGGGGTACACTGTACCGGCTATGGTACACCAGGTACTCGTTATATTAATAGTGGATTGTGTTGAGGGTTGTAGATAGTGTCTGGAGCCACAATATCATTAGCATGCTATATGAGGTCTGACCGGTATGGAGGTAACAATATTGACATAGGGGTACAC
>CM064490.1:35500305-35673205 GCA_032716605.1 Paralithodes platypus
GAGCCACAATATCACTAGCTTGCTATACGAGGTCTGGACGGAATGGAGGTCACAATATTGACATAGGGGTACACTGTACCGGCTATGGTACACTAGGTACTCGTTATATTAATAGTGGATTGTGTTGAGGGTTGTAGATAGTGTCTGGAGCCACAGTATCATTAGCTTGCTATATGAGGTCCAACCGGTATGGAGGTCACAATATTGACATTGGGGTACACTGTACCGGCTATGATACACCAGGTATTCGTTATATTAATAGTGGATTGTGATGAGTGTTGTAGATAGTGTCTGAAGCCACAATACCATTAGCTTGCTATACGAGGTCTGACCGGTATGGAGGTCACAATATTGACATAGGGGTACACTGTACCGGCTATGGTACAGCAGGTACTCGTTATATTAATAGTGGATTGTGTTGAGGGTTGTAGATAGTGTCTGGAGCCACAATATCATTAGCTTGCTATATGAGGTCTGACCGGTATGGAGGTCATAATATTGACATAGGGGTACACTGTACCGGCTATGGTACACTAGGTACTCGTTATATTAATAGTGGATTGTGTTGAGGGTTGTAGATAGTGTCTGGAGCCACATTATCATTAGCTTGCTATATGAGGTCTGACCGGTATGGAGGTCATAATATTGACATAGGGGTACACTGTACCGGCTATGGTACACCAGGTACTCGTTATATTAATAGTGGATTGTGATGAGGGTTGTAGATAGTGTCTGAAGCCACAATACCATTAGCTTGCTATACGAGGTCTGACCGGTATGGAGGTCACAATATTGACATAGGGGTACACTGTACCGGCTATGGTACAGCAGGTACTCGTTATATTATAGTGGATTGTGTTGAGGGTTGTAGATAGTGTCTGGAGCCACAATATCATTAGCTTGCTATATGAGGTCTGACCGGTATGGAGGTCACAATATTGACATAGGGGTACACTGTACCGGCTATGGTACAGCAGGTACTCGTTATATTAATAGTGGATTGTGTTGAGGGTTGTAGATAGTGTCTGGAGCCACAATATCATTAGCTTGCTATATGAGGTCTGACCGGTATGGAGGTCACAATATTGACATAGGGGTACACTGTACCGGCTATGGTACAGCAGGTACTCGTTATATTAATAGTGGATTGTGTTGAGGGTTGTAGATAGTGTCTGGAGCCACAATATCATTAGCTTGCTATATGAGGTCTGAATGGTATGGAGGTCACAATATTGACATAGGGGTACACTGTACCGGCTATGGTACACCAGGTACTCGTTATATTAATAGTCGATTGGTGTGAGGGTTGTAGATAGTGTCTGGAGCCACACTATCATTAGCTTGCTATATGAGGTCTGACCGGTATGGAGGTCACAATATTGACATAGGGGTACACTGTACCGGCTATGGTACACCAGGTACTCGTTATATTAATAGTGGATTGTGTTGAGGGTTGTAGATAGTGTCTGGAGCCACAATATCATTAGCTTGCTATATGAGGTCTGACCGGTATGGAGGTCACAATATTGACATAGGGGTACACTGTACCGGCTATGGTACACCAGGTACTCGTTATATTAATAGTGGATTGTGTTGAGGGTTGTAGATAGTGTCTGGAGCCACAATATCATTAGCTTGCTATATGAGGTCTGACCGGTATGGAGGTCACAATATTGACATAGGGGTACACTGTACCGGCTATAGTACACCAGGTACTCGTTATATTAATAGTGGATTGTATTGAGGGTAGTAGATAGTGTCTGGAGCCACAATATCATTAGCTTGCTATATGAGGTCTGACCGGTATGGAGGTCACAATATTGACATAGGGGTACACTGTACCGGCTATGGTACACCAGGTTCTCGTTATATTAATAGTGGATTGTGTTGAGGATTGTAGATAGTATCTGGAACCACAATATCATTAGCTTGCTATATGAGGTCCAACCGGTATGGAGGTCACAATATTGACATAGGGGTACACTGTGCTTACCGGCTATGGTACACCAGGTACTCGTTATATTAATAGTGGATTGTGATGAGGGTTGTAGATAGTGTCTGGAGCCACAATATCATTAGCTTGCTATACGAGGTCTGACCGGTATGGAGGTCATAATATTGACATAGGGGTACACTGTACCGGCTATGGTACACTAGGTACTCTTTATATTAATAGTGGATTGTGTTGAGGGTTGTAGATAGTGTCTGGAGCCACAATATCATTAGCTTGCTATATGAGGTCTGACCGGTATGGAGGTCATAATATTGACATAGGGGTACACTGTACCGGCTATGGTACACTAGGTACTCTTTATATTAATAGTGGATTGTGTTGAGGGTTGTAGATAGCGTCTGGAGCCACAATATCATTTGCTTGCTATATGAGGTCTGACCGGTATGGAGGTCACAATATTGACATTGGGGTACACTGTACCGGCTATGGTACAGCAGGTACTCGTTATATTAATAGTGGATTGTGTTGAGGGTTGTAGATAGTGTCTGGAGCCACAATATCATTAGCTTGCTATATGAGGTCCAACCGGTATGGAGGTCACAATATTGACATTGGGGTACACTGTACCGGCTATGGTACAGCAGGTACTCGTTATATTAATAGTGGATTGTGTTGAGGGTTGTAGATAGTGTCTGGAGCCACAATATCATTAGCTTGCTATATGAGGTCTGACCGGTATGGAGGTCACAATATTGACATAGGGGTACACTGTACCTGCTATGGTACACCAGGTACTCGTTATATTAATAGTGGATTGTGTTGAGGGTTGTAGATAGTGTCTGGAGCCACAATATCATTAGCTTGCTATATGAGGTCTGACCGGTATGGAGGTCACAATATTGACATAGGGGTACACTGTACCGGCTATGGTACACCAGGTACTCGTTATATTAATAGTGGATTGTGGTGATGGTTGTAGATAGTGTCTGGAGCCACACTATCATTAGCTTGCTATATGAGGTCTGACCGGTATGGAGGTCACAATATTGACATAGGGGTACACTGTACCGCCTATGGTACACCAGGTACTCGTTATATTAATAGTGGATTGTGTTGAGGGTTGTAGATAGTGTCTGGAGCCACAATATCATTAGCTTGCTATATGAGGTCCAACCGGTATGGAGGTCACAATATTGACATAGGGGTACACTGTACCGGCTATGGTACACCAGGTACTCGTTATATTAATAGTGGATTGTGTTGAGGGTTGTAGATAGTGTCTGGAGCCACAATATCATTAGCTTGCTATATGAGGTCTGACCGGTATGGAGGTCACAATATTGACATAGGGGTACACTGTACCGGCTATGGTACACCAGGTACTCGTTATATTAATAGTGGATTGTGTTGAGGGTTGTAGATAGTGTCTGGAGCCACAATATCATTAGCTTGCTATATGAGGTCTGACCGGTATGGAGGTCACAATATTGACATAGGGGTACACTGTACCGGCTATGGTACACCAGGTACTCGTTATATTAATAGTGGATTGTGATGAGGGTTGTAGATAGTGTCTGGAGCCACAATATCATTAGCTTGCTATATGAGGTCTGACCGGTATGGAGGTCACAATATTGACATAGGGGTACACTGTACCGGCTATGGTACACCAGGTACTCGTTATATTAATAGTGGATTGTGTTGAGGGTTGTAGATAGTGTCTGGAGCCACAATATCATTAGCTTGCTATATGAGGTCTGACCGGTATGGAGGTCACAATATTGACATAGGGGTACACTGTACCGGCTATGGTACACTAGGTACTCGTTATATTAATAGTGGATTGTGTTGAGGGTTGTAGATAGTGTCTGGAGCCACAATATCATTAGCTTGCTATACGAGGTCCAACCGGTATGGAGGTCACAATATTGACATTGGGGTACACTGTACCGGCTATGGTACAGCAGGTACTCGTTATATTAATAGTGGATTGTGTTGAGGGTTGTAGATAGTGTCTGGAGCCACAATATCATTAGCTTGCTATTCGAGGTCTGACCGGTATGGAGGTCACAATATTGACATAGGGGTACACTGTACCGGCTATGGTACACCAGGTACTCGTTATATTAATAGTGGGTTGTGTTGAGGGTTGTAGATAGTGTCTGGAACCACAGTACCATTAGCTTGCTATACGAGGTCCAACCGGTATGGAGGTCACAATATTGACATTGGGGTACACTGTACCGGCTATGGTACACCAGGTACTCGTTATATTAATAGTGGATTGTGATGAAGGTTGTAGATAGTGTCTGAAGCCACAATATCATTAGCTTGCTATACGAGGTCTGACCGGTATGGAGGTCACAATATTGACATAGGGGTACACTGTACCGGCTATGGTACAGCAGGTACTCGTTATATTAATAGTGGATTGTGTTGAGGGTTGTAGATAGTGTCTGGAGCCACAATATCATTAGCTTGCTATATGAGGTCTGACCGGTATGGAGGTCACAATATTGACATAGGGGTACACTGTACCGGCTATGGTACACCAGGTACTCGTTATATTAATAGTGGATTGTGTTGAGGGTTGTAGATAGTGTCTGGAGCCACAATATCATTAGCATGCTAGGTGAGGTCTGACAGGTATGGAGATCACAATATTGACATAGGGGTACACTGTACCGGTTATGGTACACCAGGTACTCGTTATATAAATTATAGTGGATTGTGTTGAGGGTTGTAGATAGTGTCTGGAGCCACAATATCATTACCTTGCTATATGAGGTCAAACCGGTATGGAGATCACAATATTGACAAAGGGGTACACTGTACCGGCTATGGTACACCAGGTACTCGTTATGTTAATAGTAGATTGTGTTGAGGGTTGTAGATAGTGTCTGGAGCCACAATATCATTAGCTTTCTATTTGAGGTCTGACCGGTATGGAGGTCACAATATTGACATAGGGGTACACTGTACCGGCTATGGTACACCAGGTACTCGTTATATTAATAGTGGATTGTGTTGAGGGTTGTAGATAGTGTCTGGAGCCACAATATCATTAGCTTGCTATATGAGGTCTAACCGGTATGGAGGTCACAATATTGACATAGGGGTACACTGTACTGGCTATGTATACCAGGTACTCGTTATATTAATAGTGGATTGTGTTGAGGGTTGTAGATAGTGTCTGGAGCCACAATATCATTAGCTTGCTATATGAGGTCTGGACGGAATGGAGGTCACAATATTGACATAGGGGTACACTGTACCGGCTATGGTACACTAGGTACTCGTTATATTAATAGTGGATTGTGTTGAGGGTTGTAGATAGTGTCTGGAGCCACAGTATCATTAGCTTGCTATATGAGGTCCAACCGGTATGGAGGTCACAATATTGACATAGGGGTACACTGTACCGGCTATGGTACACCAGGTACTCGTTATATTAATAGTGGATTGTGATGAGGGTTGTAGATAGTGTCTGAAGCCACAATATCATTAGCTTGCTATACGAGGTCTGACCGGTATGGAGGTCACAATATTGACATAGGGGTACACTGTACCGGCTATGGTACAGCAGGTACTCGTTATATTAATAGTGGATTGTGTTGAGGGTTGTAGATAGTGTCTGGAGCCACAATATCATTAGCTTGCTATATGAGGTCTGACCGGTATGGAGGTCATAATATTGACATAGGGGTACACTGTACCGGCTATGGTACACTAGGTACTCTTTATATTAATAGTGGATTGTGTTGAGGGTTGTAGATAGTGTCTGGAGCCACAATATCATTAGCTTGCTATATGAGGTCTGACCGGTATGGAGGTCACAATATTGACATAGGGGTACACTGTACCGGCTATGGTACACCAGGTACTCGTTATATTAATAGTGGATTGTGATGAGGGTTGTAGATAGTGTCTGAAGCCACACTACCATTAGCTTACTATACGAGGTCTGACCAGTATGGAGGTCACAATATTGACGTAGGATTGCACTGTACCGGCTATGGTACAGCAGGTACTCGTTATATTAATAGTGGATTGTGTTGAGGGTTGTAGATAGTGTCTGGAGCCACAATATCATTAGCTTGCTATATGAGGTCTGACCGGTATGGAGGTCATAATATTGACATAGGGGTACACTGTACCGGCTATGGTACACCAGGTACTCGTTATATTAATAGTGGATTGTGTTGAGGGTTGTAGATAGTGTCTGGAGCCACAATATCATTAGCTTGCTATATGAGGTCCAACCGGTATGGAGGTCACAATATTGACATAGGGGTACACTGTACCGGCTATGGTACACCAGGTACTCGTTATATTAATAGTGGATTGTGTTGAGGTTCTAGATAGTGTCTGGAGCCACAATATCATTAGCTTGCTATACGAGGTCTGACCGGTATGGAGGTCACAATATTGACATAGGGGTACACTGTACCGGCTATGGTACAGCAGGTACTCGTTATATTAATAGTGGATTGTGTTGAGGGTTGTAGATAGTGTCTGGAGCCACAATATCATTAGCTTGCTATATGAGGTCTGACCGGTATGGAGGTCACAATATTGACATAGGGGTACACTGTACCGGCTATGGTACACTAGGTACTCGTTATATTAATAGTGGATTGTGTTGAGGGTTGTAGATAGTGTCTGGAGCCACAATATCATTAGCTTGCTATATGAGGTCTGACCGGTATGGAGGTCACAATATTGACATAGGGGTACACTGTACCGGCTATGGTACACTAGGTACTCGTTATATTAATAGTGGATTGTGTTGAGGTTGTAGATAGTGTCTGGAGCCACAATATCATTAGCTTGCTATATGAGGTCCAACCGGTATGGAGGTCACAATATTGACATAGGGGTACACTGTACCGGCTATGGTACACCAGGTACTCGTTATATTAATAGTGGATTGTGTTGAGGGTTGTAGATAGTGTCTGGAGCCACAATATCATTAGCTTGCTATATGAGGTCTGACCGGTATGGAGGTCACAATATTGACATAGGGGTACACTGTACCGGCTATGGTACACCAGGTACTAGTTATATTAATAGTGGATTGTGTTGAGGGTTGTAGATAGTGTCTGGAGCCACAATATCATTAGCTTGCTAGGTGAGGTCTGACCGGTATGGAGGTCACAATATTGACATAGGGGTACACTGTACCGGCTATGGTACACCAGGTACTCGTTATATTAATAGTGGATTGTGTTGAGGGTTGTAGATAGTGTCTGGAGCCACAATATCATTAGCTTGCTATATGAGGTCATACCGGTATGGAGGTCACAATATTGACATAGGGGTACACTGTACCGGCTATGGTACACCAGGTACTCGTTATATTAATAGTGGATTGTGTTGAGGGTTGTAGATAGTGTCTGGAGCCACAATATCATTAGCTTTCTATATGAGGTCTGACCGGTATGGAGGTCACAATATTGACATAGGGGTACACTGTACCGGCTATGGTACACCAGGTACTCGTTATATTAATAGTGGATTGTGTTGAGGGTTGTAGATAGTGTCTGGAGCCACAATATCATTAGCTTGCTATATGAGGTCTGACCGGTATGGAGGTCACAATATTGACATAGGGGTACACTGTACCGGCTATGGTACACCAGGTACTCGTTATATTAATAGTGGATTGTGTTGAGGGTTGTAGATAGTGTCTGGAGCCACAATATCATTAGCTTGCTATATGAGGTCTGACCGGTATGGAGGTCATAATATTGACATAGGGGTACACTGTACCGGCTATGGTACACTAGGTACTCGTTATATTAATAGTGGATTGTGTTGAGGGTTGTAGATAGTGTCTGGAGCCACAATATCATTAGCTTGCTATATGAGGTCTGACCGGTATGGAGGTCACAATATTGACATAGGGGTACACTGTACCGGCTATGGTACACCAGGTACTCGTTATATTAATAGTGGATTGTGTTGAGGGTTGTAGATAGTGTCTGGAGCCACAATATCATTAGCTTGCTATATGAGGTCTGACCGGTATGGAGGTCACAATATTGACATAGGGGTACACTGTACCGGCTATGGTACACCAGGTACTCGTTATATTAATAGTGGATTGTGTTGAGGGTTGTAGATAGTGTCTGGAGCCACAATATCATTAGCTTGCTATATGAGGTCTGACCGGTATGGAGGTCACAATATTGACATAGGGGTACACTGTACCGGCTATGGTACACCAGGTACTCGTTATATTAATAGTGGATTGTGTTGAGGGTTGTAGATAGTGTCTGGAGCCACACTATCATTAGCTTGCTATATGAGGTCTGACCGGTATGGAGGTCACAATATTGACATAGGGGTACACTGTACCGGCTATGGTACACCAGGTACTCGTTATATTAATAGTGGATTGTGTTGAGGGTTGTAGATAGTGTCTGGAGCCACAATATCATTAGCTTGCTATATGAGGTCTGACCGGTATGGAGGTCACAATATTGACATAGGGGTACACTGTACCGGCTATGGTACACCAGGTACTCGTTATATTAATAGTGGATTGTGTTGAGGGTTGTAGATAGTGTCTGGAGCCACAATATCATTAGCTTGCTATATGAGGTCTGACCGGTATGGAGGTCACAATATTGACATAGGGGTACACTGTACCGGCTATGGTACACCAGGTACTCGTTATATTAATAGTGGATTGTGTTGAGGGTTGTAGATAGTGTCTGGAGCCACAATATCATTAGCTTGCTATATGAGGTCCAACCGGTATGGAGGTCACAATATTGACATAGGGGTACACTGTACCGGCTATGGTACACCAGGTACTCGTTATATTAATAGTGGATTGTGTTGAGGGTTGTAGATAGTGTCTGGAGCCACAATATCATTAGCTTGCTATATGAGGTCTGACCGGTATGGAGGTCACAATATTGACATAGGGGTACACTGTACCGGCTATGGTACACCAGGTACTCGTTATATTAATAGTGGATTGTGTTGAGGGTTGTAGATAGTGTCTGGAGCCACAATATCATTAGCTTGCTATATGAGGTCTGACCGGTATGGAGGTCACAATATTGACATAGGGGTACACTGTACCGGCTATGGTACACCAGGTACTCTTTATATTAATAGTGGATTGTGTTGAGGGTTGTAGATAGTGTCTGGAGCCACAATATCATTAGCTTGCTATATGAGGTCCAACCGGTATGGAGGTCACAATATTGACATAGGGGTACACTGTACCGGCTATGGTACACCAGGTACTCGTTATATTAATAGTGGATTGTGATGAGGGTTGTAGATAGTGTCTGGAGCCACAATATCATTAGCTTGCTATATGAGGTCTGACCGGTATGGAGGTCACAATATTGACATAGGGGTACACTGTACCGGCTATGGTACACCAGGTACTCGTTATATTAATAGTGGATTGTGTTGAGGGTTGTAGATAGTGTCTGGAGCCACAATATCATTAGCTTGCTATATGAGGTCTGACCGGTATGGAGGTCACAATATTGACATAGGGGTACACTGTACCGGCTATGGTACACCAGGTACTCGTTATATTAATAGTGGATTGTGTTGAGGGTTGTAGATAGTGTCTGGAGCCACAATATCATTAGCTTGCTATATGAGGTCTGACCGGTATGGAGGTCACAATATTGACATAGGGGTACACTGTACCGGCTATGGTACACCAGGTACTCGTTATATTAATAGTGGATTGTGTTGAGGGTTGTAGATAGTGTCTGGAGCCACAATATCATTAGCTTGCTATATGAGGTCTGACCGGTATGGAGGTCACAATATTGACATAGGGGTACACTGTACCGGCTATGGTACAGCAGGTACTCGTTATATTAATAGTGGATTGTGTTGAGGGTTGTAGATAGTGTCTGGAGCCACAATATCATTAGCTTGCTATATGAGGTCTGACCGGTATGGAGGTCACAATATTGACATAGGGGTACACTGTACCGGCTATGGTACACCAGGTACTCGTTATATTAATAGTGGATTGTGTTGAGGGTTGTAGATAGTGTCTGGAGCCACAATATCATTAGCTTGCTATATGAGGTCCAACCGGTATGGAGGTCACAATATTGACATAGGGGTACACTGTACCGGCTATGGTACACCAGGTACTCGTTATATTAATAGTGGATTGTGTTGAGGGTTGTAGATAGTGTCTGGAGCCACAATATCATTAGCTTGCTATATGAGGTCTGACCGGTATGGAGGTCACAATATTGACATAGGGGTACACTGTACCGGCTATGGTACACCAGGTACTCGTTATATTAATAGTGGATTGTGTTGAGGGTTGTAGATAGTGTCTGGAGCCACAATATCATTAGCTTGCTATATGAGGTCTGACCGGTATGGAGGTCACAATATTGACATAGGGGTACACTGTACCGGCTATGGTACACTAGGTACTCGTTATATTAATAGTGGATTGTGTTGAGGGTTGTAGATAGTGTCTGGAGCCACAATATCATTAGCTTGCTATATGAGGTCTGACCGGTATGGAGGTCACAATATTGACATAGGGGTACACTGTACCGGCTATGGTACAGCAGGTACTCGTTATATTAATAGTGGATTGTGTTGAGGGTTGTAGATAGTGTCTGGAGCCACAATATCATTAGCTTGCTATATGAGGTCTGACCGGTATGGAGGTCACAATATTGACATAGGGGTACACTGTACCGGCTATGGTACACCAGGTACTCGTTATATTAATAGTGGATTGTGTTGAGGGTTGTAGATAGTGTCTGGAGCCACAATATCATTAGCTTGCTATATGAGGTCCAACCGGTATGGAGGTCACAATATTGACATAGGGGTACACTGTACCGGCTATGGTACACCAGGTACTCGTTATATTAATAGTGGATTGTGATGAGGTTGTAGATAGTGTCTGGAGCCACAATATCATTAGCTTGCTATATGAGGTCTGACCGGTATGGAGGTCACAATATTGACATAGGGGTACACTGTACCGGCTATGGTACACCAGGTACTCGTTATATTAATAGTGGATTGTGTTGAGGGTTGTAGATAGTGTCTGGAGCCACAATATCATTAGCTTGCTATATGAGGTCTGACCGGTATGGAGGTCACAATATTGACATAGGGGTACACTGTACCGGCTATGGTACACTAGGTACTCGTTATATTAATAGTGGATTGTGTTGAGGGTTGTAGATAGTGTCTGGAGCCACAATATCATTAGCTTGCTATATGAGGTCTGACCGGTATGGAGGTCACAATATTGACATAGGGGTACACTGTACCGGCTATGGTACACTAGGTACTCGTTATATTAATAGTGGATTGTGTTGAGGGTTGTAGATAGTGTCTGGAGCCACAATATCATTAGCTTGCTATATGAGGTCTAACCGGTATGGAGGTCACAATATTGACATAGGGGTACACTGTACCGGCTATGGTACACTAGGTACTCGTTATATTAATAGTGGATTGTGTTGAGGGTTGTAGATAGTGTCTGGAGCCACAATATCATTAGCTTGCTATATGAGGTCTGACCGGTATGGAGGTCACAATATTGACATAGGGGTACACTGTACCGGCTATGGTACACCAGGTACTCGTTATATTAATAGTGGATTGTGTTGAGGGTTGTAGATAGTGTCTGGAGCCACAATATCATTAGCTTGCTATGTGAGGTCTGACCGGTATGGAGGTCACAATATTGACATAGGGGTACACTGTACCGGCTATGGTACACCAGGTACTCGTTATATTAATAGTGGATTGTGTTGAGGGTTGTAGATAGTGTCTGGAGCCACAATATCATTAGCTTGCTATATGAGGTCTGACCGGTATGGAGGTCACAATATTGACATAGGGGTACACTGTACCGGCTATGGTACACCAGGTACTCGTTATATTAATAGTGGATTGTATTGAGGGTTGTAGATAGTGTCTGGAGCCACAATATCATTAGCTTGCTATATGAGGTCTGACCGGTATGGAGGTCACAATATTGACATAGGGGTACACTGTACCGGCTATGGTACACCAGGTACTCGTTATATTAATAGTGGATTGTGTTGAGGGTTGTAGATAGTGTCTGGAGCCACAATATCATTAGCTTGCTATATGAGGTCCAACCGGTATGGAGGTCACAATATTGACATAGGGGTACACTGTACCGGCTATGGTACACCAGGTACTCGTTATATTAATAGTGGATTGTGTTGAGGGTTGTAGATAGTGTCTGGAGCCACAATATCATTAGCTTGCTATATGAGGTCTGACCGGTATGGAGGTCACAATATTGACATAGGGGTACACTGTACCGGCTATGGTACACCAGGTACTCGTTATATTAATAGTGGATTGTGTTGAGGGTTGTAGATAGTGTCTGGAGCCACAATATCATTAGCTTGCTATATGAGGTCTGACCGGTATGGAGGTCACAATATTGACATAGGGGTACACTGTACCGGCTATGGTACACTAGGTACTCGTTATATTAATAGTGGATTGTGTTGAGGGTTGTAGATAGTGTCTGGAGCCACAATATCATTAGCTTGCTATATGAGGTCTGACCGGTATGGAGGTCACAATATTGACATAGGGGTACACTGTACCGGCTATGGTACACCAGGTACTCGTTATATTAATAGTGGATTGTGTTGAGGGTTGTAGATAGTGTCTGGAGCCACAATATCATTAGCTTGCTATATGAGGTCTGACCGGTATGGAGGTCACAATATTGACATAGGGGTACACTGTACCGGCTATGGTACAGCAGGTACTCGTTATATTAATAGTGGATTGTGTTGAGGGTTGTAGATAGTGTCTGGAGCCACAATATCATTAGCTTGCTATATGAGGTCTGACCGGTATGGAGGTCACAATATTGACATAGGGGTACACTGTACCGGCTATGGTACACCAGGTACTCGTTATATTAATGGATTGTGTTGAGGGTTGTAGATAGTGTCTGGAGCCACAATATCATTAGCTTGCTATATGAGGTCCAACCGGTATGGAGGTCACAATATTGACATAGGGGTACACTGTACCGGCTATGGTACACCAGGTACTCGTTATATTAATAGTGGATTGTGATGAGGGTTGTAGATAGTGTCTGGAGCCACAATATCATTAGCTTGCTATATGAGGTCTGACCGGTATGGAGGTCACAATATTGACATAGGGGTACACTGTACCGGCTATGGTACAGCAGGTACTCGTTATATTAATAGTGGATTGTGTTGAGGGTTGTAGATAGTGTCTGGAGCCACAATATCATTAGCTTGCTATATGAGGTCTGACCGGTATGGAGGTCACAATATTGACATAGGGGTACACTGTACCGGCTATGGTACACTAGGTACTCGTTATATTAATAGTGGATTGTGTTGAGGGTTGTAGATAGTGTCTGGAGCCACAATATCATTAGCTTGCTATATGAGGTCTGACCGGTATGGAGGTCACAATATTGACATAGGGGTACACTGTACCGGCTATGGTACAGCAGGTACTCGTTATATTAATAGTGGATTGTGTTGAGGGTTGTAGATAGTGTCTGGAGCCACAATATCATTAGCTTGCTATATGAGGTCTGACCGGTATGGAGGTCACAATATTGACATAGGGGTACACTGTACCGGCTATGGTACACCAGGTACTCGTTATATTAATAGTGGATTGTGTTGAGGGTTGTAGATAGTGTCTGGAGCCACAATATCATTAGCTTGCTATATGAGGTCCAACCGGTATGGAGGTCACAATATTGACATAGGGGTACACTGTACCGGCTATGGTACACCAGGTACTCGTTATATTAATAGTGGATTGTGATGAGGGTTGTAGATAGTGTCTGGAGCCACAATATCATTAGCTTGCTATACGAGGTCTGACCGGTATGGAGGTCACAATATTGACATAGGGGTACACTGTACCGGCTATGGTACAGCAGGTACTCGTTATATTAATAGTGGATTGTGTTGAGGGTTGTAGATAGTGTCTGGAGCCACAATATCATTAGCTTGCTATATGAGGTCTGACCGGTATGGAGGTCATAATATTGACATAGGGGTACACTGTACCGGCTATGGTACACTAGGTACTCGTTATATTATTAGTGGATTGTGTTGAGGGTTGTAGATAATGTCTGGAGCCACAATATCATTAGCTTGCTATATGAGGTCTGACCGGTATGGAGGTCACAATATTGACATAGGGGTACACTGTACCGGCTATGGTACACCAGGTACTCGTTATATTAATAGTGGATTGTGTTGAGTGTTGTAGATAGTGTCTGGAGCCACAATATCATTAGCTTGCTATATGAGGTCCAACCGGTATGGAGGTCACAATATTGACATAGGGGTACACTGTACCGGCTATGGTACACCAGGTACTCGTTATATTAATAGTGGATTGTGTTGAGGGTTGTAGATAGTGTCTGGAGCCACAATATCATTAGCCTGCTATATGAGGTCTGACCGGTATGGAGGTCACAATATTGACATAGGGGTACACTGTACCGGCTATGGTACACCAGGTACTCGTTATATTAATAGTGGATTGTGTTGAGGGTTGTAGATAGTGTCTGGAGCCACACTATCATTAGCATGCTAGGTGAGGTCTGACCGGTATGGAGGTCACAATATTGACATAGGGGTACACTGTACCGGCTATGGTACACCAGGTACTCGTTATATTAATAGTGGATTGTGTTGAGGGTTGTAGATAGTGTCTGGAGCCACAATATCATTAGCTTGCTATATGAGGTCTGACCGGTATGGAGGTCACAATATTGACATAGGGGTACACTGTACCGGCTATGGTACACCAGGTACTCGTTATATTAATAGTGGATTGTGTTGAGGGTTGTAGATAGTGTCTGGAGCCACAATATCATTAGCTTGCTATATGAGGTCTGACCGGTATGGAGGTCACAATATTGACATAGGGGTACACTGTACCGGCTATGGTACACCAGGTACTCGTTATATTAATAGTGGATTGTGTTGAGGGTTGTAGATAGTGTCTGGAGCCACAATATCATTAGCTTGCTATATGAGGTCTGACCGGTATGGAGGTCACAATATTGACATAGGGGTACACTGTACCGGCTATGGTACACCAGGTACTCGTTATATTAATAGTGGATTGTGTTGAGGGTTGTAGATAGTGTCTGGAGCCACAATATCATTAGCTTGCTATATGAGGTCTGACCGGTATGGAGGTCACAATATTGACATAGGGGTACACTGTACCGGCTATGGTACACCAGGTACTCGTTATATTAATAGTGGATTGTGTTGAGGGTTGTAGATAGTGTCTGGAGCCACAATATCATTAGCTTGCTATATGAGGTCTGACCGGTATGGAGGTCACAATATTGACATAGGGGTACACTGTACCGGCTATGGTACACCAGGTACTCGTTATATTAATAGTGGATTGTGTTGAGGGTTGTAGATAGTGTCTGGAGCCACAATATCATTAGCTTGCTATATGAGGTCTGACCGGTATGGAGGTCACAATATTGACATAGGGGTACACTGTACCGGCTATGGTACACCAGGTACTCGTTATATTAATAGTGGATTGTGTTGAGGGTTGTAGATAGTGTCTGGAGCCACAATATCATTAGCTTGCTATATGAGGTCTGACCGGTATGGAGGTCACAATATTGACATAGGGGTACACTGTACCGGCTATGGTACACCAGGTACTCGTTATATTAATAGTGGATTGTGTTGAGGGTTGTAGATAGTGTCTGGAGCCACAATATCATTAGCTTGCTATATGAGGTCTGACCGGTATGGAGGTCACAATATTGACATAGGGGTACACTGTACCGGCTATGGTACACTAGGTACTCGTTATATTAATAGTGGATTGTGTTGAGGGTTGTAGATAGTGTCTGGAGCCACAATATCATTAGCTTGCTATATGAGGTCTGACCGGTATGGAGGTCACAATATTGACATAGGGGTACACTGTACCGGCTATGGTACACCAGGTACTCGTTATATTAATAGTGGATTGTGTTGAGGGTTGTAGATAGTGTCTGGAGCCACAATATCATTAGCTTGCTATATGAGGTCTGACCGGTATGGAGGTCACAATATTGACATAGGGGTACACTGTACCGGCTATGGTACACCAGGTACTCGTTATATTAATAGTGGATTGTGTTGAGGGTTGTAGATAGTGTCTGGAGCCACAATATCATTAGCTTGCTATATGAGGTCTGACCGGTATGGAGGTCACAATATTGACATAGGGGTACACTGTACCGGCTATGGTACACCAGGTACTCGTTATATTAATAGTGGATTGTGTTGAGGGTTGTAGATAGTGTCTGGAGCCACAATATCATTAGCTTGCTATATGAGGTCTGACCGGTATGGAGGTCACAATATTGACATAGGGGTACACTGTACCGGCTATGGTACACCAGGTACTCGTTATATTAATAGTGGATTGTGTTGAGGGTTGTAGATAGTGTCTGGAGCCACAATATCATTAGCTTGCTATATGAGGTCTGACCGGTATGGAGGTCACAATATTGACATAGGGGTACACTGTACCGGCTATGGTACACCAGGTACACATTATATTAATAGTGGATTCTGTTGAGAGTTGTAGATAGTGTCTGGAGCCACAATATCATTAGCATGCTATATGAGGTCTGACCGGTATGGAGGTCACAATATTGACATAGGGGTATACTGTACCGGCTATGGTACACCAGGTACTCGTTATATTAATAGTGGATTATATTGAGGGTTGTAGATAGTGTCTGGAGTCACAATATCATTAGCTTGCTATATGAGGTCTGACCGGTATGGAGGTCACAATATTGACATAGGGGTACACTGTACCGGCTATGGTACACCAGGTACACGTTATATTAATAGTGGATTCTGTTGAGGGTTGTAGATAGTGTCTGGAGCCACAATATCATTAGCATGCTATATGAGGTCTGACCGGTATGGAGGTCACAATATTGACATAGGGGTACACTGTACCGGCTATGGTACACCAGGTACTCGTTATATTAATAGTGGATTGTGTTGAGGGTTGTAGATAGTGTCTGGAGCCACAATATCATTAGCTTGCTATATGAGGTCTGACCGGTATGGAGGTCACAATATTGACATAGGGGTACACTGTACCGGCTATGGTACACCAGGTACTCGTTATATTAATAGTGGATTGTGTTGAGGGTTGTAGATAGTGTCTGGAGCCACAATATCATTAGCTTGCTATATGAGGTCTGACCGGTATGGAGGTCACAATATTGACATAGGGGTACACTGTACCGGCTATGGTACACCAGGTACTCGTTATATTAATAGTGGATTGTGTTGAGGGTTGTAGATAGTGTCTGGAGCCACAATATCATTAGCTTGCTATATGAGGTCTGACCGGTATGGAGGTCACAATATTGACATAGGGGTACACTGTACCGGCTATGGTACACCAGGTACTCGTTATATTAATAGTGGATTGTGTTGAGGGTTGTAGATAGTGTCTGGACCCACAATATCATTAGCTTGCTATATGAGGTCTGACCGGTATGGAGGTCACAATATTGACATAGGGGTACACTGTACCGGCTATGGTACACCAGGTACTCGTTATATTAATAGTGGATTGTGTTGAGGGTTGTAGATAGTGTCTGGAGCCACAATATCATTAGCTTGCTATATGAGGTCTGACCGGTATGGAGGTCACAATATTGACACAGGGGTACACTGTACCGGCTATGGTACACCCGGTACTCCTTATAATAATAGTGGAGTGATTTGAGGGTTGTAGATAGTGTCTGGAGCCACAATATCATTAGCTTGCTATATGAGGTCTGACCGGTATGGAGGTCACAATATTGACATAGGGGTACACTGTACCGGCTATGGTACACCAGGTACTCGTTATATTAATAGTGGATTGTGTTGAGGGTTGTAGATAGTGTCTGGAGCCACAATATCATTAGCTTGCTATGTGAGGTCTGACCGGTATGGAGGTCACAATATTGACATAGGGGTACACTGTACCGGCTATGGTACACCAGGTACTCACTATATTAATAGTCGATTGTGTTGAGGGTTGTAGATAGTGTCAGGAGCCACAATATCATTAGCTTATTGTATAAGGTCTGACCGGTATGGAGGTCACAATATTGACATAGGGGTACACTGTACCGGCTATGGTACACCAGGTACTCGTTATATTAATAGTGGATTGTGTTGAGGGTTTTTGGATAGTGTCTGGAGCCACAATATCATTAGCTTGCTATTTGAGGTCTGACCGGTATGGAGGTCACAATATTGACATAGGGGTACACTGTACCGGCTATGGTACACCAGGTACTCATTATATTAATAGTGGAGTGATTTGAGGGTTGTAGATAGTGTCTGGAGCCACAATATCATTAGCTTGCTATATGAGGTCTGACCGGTATGGAGGTCACAATATTGACATAGGGGTACACTGTACCGGCTATGGTACACCAGGTACTCGTTATATTAATAGTGGATTGTGTTGAGGGTTGTAGATAGTGTCTGGAGCCACAATATCATTAGCTTGCTATATGAGGTCTGACCCGTATGGAGGTCACAATATTGACATAGGGGTACACTGTACCGGCTATGGTACACCAGGTACTCATTATATTAATAGTGGATTGATTTGAGGGTTGTAGATAGTGTCTGGAGCCACAATATCATTAGCTTGCTATATGAGGTCTGACCGGTATGGAGGTCACAATATTGACATAGGGGTACACTGTACCGGCTATGGTACACCAGGTACTCGTTATATTGATAGTGGATTGTGTTGAGGTTTGTAGATAGTGTCTGGAGCCACAATATCATTAGCTTGCTATATGAGGTCTGACCGGTATGGAGGTCACAATATTGACATAGGGGTACACTGTACCGGCTATGGTACACCAGGTACTCTTTATATTAATAGTGGATTGTGTTGAGGGTTGTAGATAGTGTCTGGAGCCACAATATCATTAGCTTGCTATATGAGGTCTGACCGGTATGGAGGTCACAATATTGACATAGGGGTACACTGTACCGGCTATGGTACACCAGGTACTCGTTATATTAATAGTGGATTGTGTTGAGGGTTGTAGATAGTGTCTGGAGCCACAATATCATTAGCTTGCTATATGAGGTCTGACCGGTATGGAGGTCACAATATTGACATAGGGGTACACTGTACCGGCTATGGTACACCAGGTACTCGTTATATTGATAGTGGATTGTGTTGAGGTTTGTAGATAGTGTCTGGAGCCACAATATCATTAGCTTGCTATATGAGGTCAGACCGGTATGGAGGTCACAATATTGACATAGGGGTACACTGTACCGGCTATGGTACACCAGGTACTCTTTATATTAATAGTGGATTGTGTTGAGGGTTGTAGATAGTGTCTGGAGCCACAATATCATTAGCTTGCTATATGAGGTCTAACCGGTATGGAGGTCACAATATTGACACATAGGTTTACTGTACCGGCTATGGTACACCAGGTACTCGTTATATTAATAGTGGATTGTGTTGAGGGTTGTAGATAGTGTCTGGAGCCACAATATCATTAGCTTGCTATATGAGGCACAATATCATTAGCTTGCTATATGAGGTCTGACCAGTATGGAAGTCACAATATTGACATATGAGTTTACTGTACCGGCTATGGTACACCAGGTACTCGTTGTATTAATAGTGGATTGTGTTGAGGGTTGTAGATAGTGTCTGGAGCCACAATATCATTAGCTTGCTATATGAGGTCTGACCGGTATGGAGGTCACAATATTGACATAGGGGTACACTGTACCGGCTATGGTATGCCAGGTACTCGTTATATTAATAGTGGATTGTGTTGAGGGTTGTAGATAGTGTCTGGAGCCACAATATCATTAGATTGCTATATGAGGTCTGACCGGTATGGAGGTCACAATATTGACATAGGGGTACACTGTACCGGCTATGGTACACCAGGTACTCGTTATATTAATAGTGGATTGTGTTGAGGGTTGTAGATAGTGTCTGGAGCCACAATATCATTAGCGTGCTATATGAGGTCTGACCGGTATGGAAATCACAATATTGACATAGGGCTACACTGTACCATGGTACACCAGGTACTCGTTATAATAATAGAGGATTGTGTTGAGGGTTGTAGATAGTGTCTGGAGCCACAATATCATTAGCTTGCTATATGAGGTCTGACCAGCATAGAGGTCACAATATTGACATAGGGGTACACTGTACCGGCTATGGTACACCAGGTACTGGTAATATTAATAGTGGATTGTGTTGAGGGTTGTAGATAGTGTCTGGAGCCACAATATAATTTGTTTGCTATATGAAGACTAACCAGTATGGAGGTCACACTAATGACATAGGGGTACACTGTACCGGCTATGGTACACTAGGTACTCGTTATATTAATAGTGGATTGTGTTGAGGGTTGTAGATAGTGTCTGGAGCCACAATATAATTTGCTTGCTATATGAGGTCTGACCGGTATGGAGGTCACAATATTGACATAGGGGTACACTGTACCGGCTATGGTACACCAGGTACTCGTTATATTAATAGTGGATTGTGTTGAGGGTTGTAGATAGTGTCTGGAGCCACAATATCATTAGCTTGCTATATGAGGTCTGACCGGTATGGAGGTCACAATATTGACATAGGGGTACACTGTACCGGCTATGGTACACCAGGTACTCGGTAGAATAATAGTGGATTGTGTTGAGGGTTGTAGATAGTGTCTGGAGCCACAATATTATTCGCTTGCTATATAAGGTCTGACCAGTATGGAGGTCAAAACATTGACATAGGGGTACACTGTACCGGCTATGGTACACCAGGTACTCGTTATATTAATAGTGGATTGTGTTGAGGGTTGTAGATAGTGTCTGGAGCCACAATATCATTAGCATGCTATAGGAGGTCTGACCGGTATGGAGGTCACATTATTGATAGAGGGGTACACTGTACCGGCTATGGTACACCAGGTACTCATTATATTAATAGTGGATTGTGTTGAGGGTTGTAGATAATGTCGGGAGCCACAATATCATTAGCTTGCTATATGAGGTCTGACCAGTATGAAGGTCACAATATTGACGTAGGGGTACACTCTACCGGCTATGGTACCAGGTACTCGTTATATTAATAGTGGATTGTGTTGAGGGTTGTAGATAGAGTCTGAAGCCACAATATCATTAGTAAGCTATAGGAGGTCTGACCGGTATGGAGGTCACATTATTGATATAGGGGTACACCGTACCGGCTATGGTACACCAGGTACTCGTTATATTAATAGTGGATTGAGTTGAGGGTTGTAGATAGTGTCTGGAGCCACAATATCATTAGCTTGCTATGTGAGGTCTGACCAGTATGGAAGTCACAATATTGACTAAGGGGTACACCGTACCGGCTATGGTACGCCAGGTACTCGTTATATTAATAGTGGATTGTGTTGAGGGTTGTAGATAGTGTCTGGACCCACAATATCATTGGCTTGCTATATGAGGTCTGACCGGTATGGAGGTCACAATATTAACATAGGGGTACACTGTACCGGCTATGGTACACCAGGTACTTGTTATATTAATAGTGGATTGTGTTGAGGGTTGTAGATAGTGTTTGGAGCCACAATATCATTAGCTTGCTAGATGAGGTTTGACCGGTATGGAGGTCACAATATTGACATAGGGGTACACTGTACCGGCTATGGTACACCAGGTACTCATTATAATAATAGTGGAGTGATTTGAGGGTTGTAGATAGTGTCTGGAGCCACAATATCATTAGCTTGCTATGTGAGGTCTGACCGGTATGGAGGTCACAATATTGACAGAGGGGTACATTGTACCGGCTATGGTACACCAGGTACTCATTTTATTAATAATGGAGTGTGTTGAGGTTTCTAGATAGTGTCTGGAGCCACATTATCATTAGCTTGCTATATGAGGTCTGACCGGTATGGAGGTCACAATATTGACATAGAGGTACACTGTACCGGCTATGGTACACCAGGTATCTCGCTATATTAATAGTTGATTGTGTTGAGGGTTGTAGATAGTGTCTGGAGCCACAATATCATTAGCTTATTGTATGAGGTCTGACCGGTATGGAGGTCACAATATTGACATAGGGGTACACTCTACCGCCTATGGTACACCAGGTACTCGTTATATTGATAGTAGATTGTGTTGAGGGTTTTATATAGTGTCTGGAGCCACAATATCATTAGCTTGTTTTTTTATGTCTGACCGGTATGGAGGTCACAATTTTGACATAGGGGTACACTGTACCGGCTATGGTACACCAGGTACTCATTATAATAATAGGGGAGTGATTTGAGGGTTGTAGATAGTGTCTGGAGCCACAATATCATTAGCTTGCTATATGAGGTCTGACCGGTATGGAGGTCACAATATTGCCATAGGGGTACACTCTACCGCCTATGGTACACCATGTACTTGTTATATTAATAGTGGATTGTGTTGAGGGTTGTAGATAGTGTTTGGAGCCACAATATCATTAGCTTGCTAGATGAGGTTTGACCGGTATGGAGGTCACAATTTTGACATAGGGGTACACTGTACCGGCTAGCGTACACCAGGTACTCATTATAATAATAGTGGAGTGATTTGAGGGTTGTAGATAGTGTATGGAGCCACAATATCATTACCTTGCTATATGAGGTCTGACCGGTATGGAGGTCACAATATTGACATAGGGGTACACTGTACTGGCTATGGTACACCAGGTACTCGTCATATTAATAGTGGATTATGTTGAGGGTTGTAGATAGTGTTTGGAGCCTCAATATCATTAGCTTGCTATATGAGGTCAGACCGGTATGGAGGTCACAATATTGACATAGGGGTACACTGTACCGGCAATGGTACACCAGGTACTCGTTATATTAATAGTGGATTGTGTTGAGGTTTGTGGAAAGTGTCTGGAGCCACAATATCATTAGCTTGCTATTTGAGGTCTGACCGGTATGGAGGTCACAATATTGACATAGGGGTACACTGTACCGGCTATAGTACACAAGGTACTCGTTATATTAATTGTGGATTGTGTTGAGAGTTGTAGATAGTGTCTGGAGCCATAATATCATTAGCTTCCTATATGAGGTCTGACCGGTATGGAGGTCACAATATTGACATAGGAGTACACTGTACCGGCTATGGTGCAACAGGTACTCGTTATATTAATAGTGGATTGTGTTGAGGGTTGTAGATAGTGTCTGGAGCCACAATATCATTAGCTTGCAATATGAGGTCTGACCGGTATGGAGGTCACAATATTGTCATAGGGGTACACTGTACCGACAATGGTACAGCAGGTACTCATTGTATTAATAGTGGATTGTGTTGAGGGTTGTAGATAGTGTCTGGAGCCACAATATCATTAGCTTGCTACATGAGGTCTGACCGGTATGGCGGTCACAATATTGACACATTGGTTTACTGTACCAGCTATGGTACACCAGGTACTCGTTATATTAATAGTGGATTGTGTTGAGGGTTGTAGATAGTGTCTGGAGCCACAATATCATTAGCTTGCTATATGAGGTCTGACCAGTATGTAAGTCACAATATCATTAGCTTACTATATGAGGTCTGACCAGTATGGAGGTCACAATATTGACATATAGGTTTACTGTACCAGCTATGGTACATCAGGTACTCGTTATATTAGTAGTGGATTGTGTTGAGGGTTGTAGATAGTGTCTGGAGCCACAATATCATTAGCTTGCTATATGAGGTCTGACCAGTATGGAAGTCACAATATTGACATAGGGGTACACCGTACCGGCTATGGTATGCCAGGTACTCGTTATATTAATAGTGGATTGTGTTGAGGGTTGTAGATAGTGTCTGGAGCCACAATATCATTAGCTTGCTATATGAGGTCTGACCGGTATGGAGGTCACAATATTGACATAGGGGTACACTGTACCGGCTATGGTACAGCAGGTACTCGTTATATTAATATTGGATTGTGTTGAGGGTTGTAGATAGTGTCTGGAGCCACAATATCATTAGCTTGCTATATGAGGTCTGACCGGTATGGAGGTCACAATATTGACATATGGGTTTACTGTACCAGCTATGGTACACCAGGTACTCGTTATATTAATAGTGGATTGTGTTGAGGGTTGTAGATAGTATCTGGAGCCCAAATATCATTAGCTTGCTATATGAAGTCTGACCAGTATGTAAGTCACAATATTGACATAGGGATACACCGTACCGGCTATCGTATGCCAGGTACTCGTTATATATCATAGTGGATTGTGTTTAGGGTTGTAGATAGTGTCTGGAGCCACAATATCATTAGCTTCATTAGGTTGTGGGGTTTTGAACAGAAATATTGAGAGTGTAAATAAGTGGTTAAATGGAACAATTTTAGCGTCAGGCGAAAGCGATAAGGATATTCAGTCTCATGCTAAAAATGATGACTATATTGCAAATGATAGTAGTGATGGTGCAACGGAAGATGGAAATGTCGTTAGAAATAAAGGTAAATTAGGTATAAAGAAAATAAGTAAATTGAGAGTATATTTCACAAACTGTAGGAGTATATGCAACAAAATGAACGAACTTAGAGCCCTTGTTAGCAAAGAAAATATAGACATAATAGCGCTAACTGAAACGTGGATTAATACAGAAACCAGGCATTTTTTATCAGAATTTGATATACCAGGATATAGTTTGTTTAAATATGACCGAACAAGTAAGAGGGGTGGCGGTATAGCAGTGTTTGTCAGTACATTAAAAAGCTGTATTAAATCAGGTATTAGACTAAATAACGATAATGAAAGTGTTTGGGTAGAGGTTAACGAAGGTAGTGAGACCATAGTTATTGGAGTTATATATAGACCGCCAAATATGAGTAGAAATGACGGAACGTCATTATGGGAGGAAATTAAAATGGCATCAAGATTTAGCAATGTGTGCATTATGGGGGATTTTAATTTTCCGAATATAGATTGGCAGCATCAAATAGGAGACTCTGATTCTGAGGAGTTTATAGAGGTAGTACAAGATAGTTTTTTATTTCAATTCATAGATACGCCGACTAGAGGTAATAATATTCTCGATTTAGTTTTCAGTAACAATGAACATATGGTAAATAATGTAGAGATAGGGGACCACCTAGGAAATAGTGACCACAATTATGTGTATTTTAATATACAATGGAAAGGTAATACCAGAGAGAATACAACATTAATACCTGACTTCAGAAAAGCCAATTATGGTGGGTTAAGAAGAGCCCTATTAGCTGACCCTATGGTCAAAAAATTAAGTCGATCCAGGTGTCCAAATGTGTGTACCCCTTCTCAGGCACCTGTCATCTCAAGTCATGAAGAGACGTCAACCTTGGTAGATACATACGATAATTTTATCGAGTCAGTATTCAATGCACAAAATAAATACATCCCCAAAAGAAAATTTAGATCAACACAGAACCAACCCCAATGGATGAATAATAGACTATTAGATCTTCTAGGACAAAAGAGAGGAATATATAGAAAAATTAGGAAAGGCGAAATTCACCTACTTGCTTACTATCAGAATCTATCAAGACAGGTAAAAAAGGATATTAGGAAAGAAAAAAGAAATTATGAAATTAAGGTTGCCAATGACTCAAAAAATAATCCTAAAGATTTTTACCAACTATATAAATCCAAGGTTAGAGATGTAATTGGTCCCCTTAAAACTTCGATAGGAGAAATGACAGAAAATGATTCAGAAATGTGCAGTACATTAAATAGTCAATTTCTTTCCGTTTTCACTAAAGAAAATTTGGCACAGTTTCCAGAAGTCCGTAAGGTATATAGCGATAGTATAGAAAATAGGTTAAGTACGATTACTATAAGTAGAAATGATGTGCTTAAGGAAATTGACAGACTGAAACCTCATAAATCGCCTGGTCCTGATGAGGTATATGCTAGAGTATTAAAAGAATGTAGGGATGAGTTAAGTTACCCATTAACATTTGTATTTAACAAGCCATTGGAGACAGGTATAGTTCCAGAAGCTTGGAAGCTTGCAAACGTAGTTCCGATCTTCAAAAAAGGTGACAAATCAATAGCATCCAATTACCGTCTCATTAGTCTTACATCAATCATAGGAAAGCTACTAGAGTCAATTATTGCTAGTAAAATTAGAAACCACTTAGATACATTTAATGTAATCAATTCTTCTGAGCATGGATTCACTCAGGGACGTTCATGCCTTACTAATTTGCTTAGTTTTTTCTCAGAGGTATATGAAGCAGTAGATAATGACAAGTCATATGATATAATATATTTAGATTTCAGTAAAGCTTTCGACAGAGTCCCCCATGAGAGATTGATGAGAAAGGTTGAGGCGCATGGAATAGGTGGGGCGTTGTTGGGATGGATTAGGTCATGGCTAATTGGTAGGAAGCAGAGAGTCAGCATAAATGGTACGAAGTCAGAATGGGGAGAACAATTGATTCAGATAGAGATATAGAGTGCCTCCAAAGGGATCTAGATACCTTACACGAATGGTCAGTAAATTGGCAGATGAGGTTTAACATTGACAAATGCAAGGTATTAAAGATAGGGAAGATGCATACAAATGTTAAATATAAACTAGCTAATATGGAATTAGAAAACTCGAATTGTGAGAAAGATCTAGGTGTGTTTGTTAGCAATGATTTGAAGCCTAGAAAACAGTGTAAAGCGTTCGAAACAAGGCAAACAGGATTCTCGGGTTCATCTCTAGGAGTGTGAGTAACAGAACTGCTGTTATCTTAAAACTTTATTTGTCATTAGTGAGACCCCACATGGATTATGCTGTTCAATTTTGGTGTCCTTATTACAGAATGGACATAGATTCATTGGAGAGAGTACAACGTAGAATGACAAAAATGATCCATAATATTAGAAATCTTCCGTATAAAGAAAGGTTGAAGAAATTAGGCTTACATTCGTTAGAGAGACGCAGAGTTAGAGGGGATATGATAGAGGTGTTCAAGTGGGTTAGTGGGATTAACAAAGGGGACATGACAAATGTACTAAAGCTCAGTGATAGCGAAAGAACTCGTACCAATGGTTTCAAATTAGATAAATTTCGTTTCAGAAAAGATATAGGCAAATATTGGATTGGTAACAGAGTTGTAGATGGGTGGAATGGACTACCAAGTGCTATAGTGGGATTAAAAACTATAGGGAGCTTTAAGATAAAATTGGATAAGCATATGGACGAGAAGGGTTGGGTGTGAAGGGGGATCAGCAGGATTGGGCCAATCAGCGCTCTGCAGACCCCGTAATCCTGCGTTAAATCTCTAACCGTTTTGGTAAGATGATCCTCAGGGTATTAGAGTGTTCAGGCTATAATTGGGCTTTGTAATTGGGGTTGTGTAGGACAGGGATCTGCCTTGCTTAGGCCAATCGGCTTTCTGCAGACTCCCATTTTCTTATGTTCTTATGTTCTTCCTATATGAGGTCTGACCGGTATGTAGGTCACAATATTGACATATGGGTTTACTGTACTGGCTATGGTACACTATTACACTATTATGGTACAATATTAATAGTGGATTGTGATGAGGGTTGTAGATAGTGTCTAGAGCCCAAATATCATTAGCTTGCTATATGAGGTCTGACCAGTATGGAAGTCACAATATTGATATAGGGGTACACAGTACCTGCTATGGTACACCAGGTACTCGTTATATTAATTGTGGATTGTGTTGAGGGTTGTAGATATTGTCTGAAGCCACAATATCATTAGCTTGCTATATGAGGTCTGACCGGTGTGTAGGTCACAATATTGACATGGGGGTACACTGTACCGGCTATGGTACACCAGGTACTCGTTATATTAATAGTGGATTATGTTGAGGGTTGTAGATAGTGTTTGGAGCCTCAATATCATTTGCTTGCTATATGAGGTCTGACCGGTATGGAGGTCACAATATTGACATAGGGGTACACTGTACCAGATATGGTACACCAGGTACTCGTTAGATTAATAGTGGATTGTGTTGAGGGTTGTAGATAGTGTTACGATCCAGGTTCTCAAAGACACAGGGCTCTTCAACATTGGACTAGATAATGGCAAAATGCAACAACGGTAACACTAGATCCAACCCCTGCCTTAAACACTGGAAAACAAAACACCATTACCGCCCTGAGTCGTGCCTGGACAAAGAGGTGTCCTATGACTCGGTAACTGGTGCACACACACTAGGCTGACGCTCGATGAAACAGCCTATTCTCAAACAGTAAAAGATTACTCGTTTAGGTTACACAAAGAAAAGATAAGTAACGTGATTAATTAACGTTACGGTAGATACTCAAATAACTGGCACTCCTGTATTAAAGAAAGTGCAATGCTAGTCCTGCAACATCAACTGGAAACTTCTGAAATAAGTCTGATGCTGGGAAGATGTTCGTAAAGAATCTTGAACAATTATAATGCAGAATACGGGTCACAATAAATACTAGGACATATGGTAATAATAGGCAGGCGAATAATAAAGACTGCGCAATGGTAGTAATGCTCGACAACTAAAGAAATGCTTCGTGACACAACGCAACAGCCTACTAGGGTTGTGCAACTCAACAACAATCTCGGCTCAAAAGTGCAGTGAATAATAATGTGGCATACATAATTATAATAATGGAGCTTATCTCTAACCAGTGTCTGCTTAGTTAATAAAGTCTAGCTGGGGTATCAAGGCAGGGCAACAATGGGCGAGCATGCGGCTCGTAGCCTAACGTTGTCCGAAGGTGGTATAATGAAGATTACGTTATATGACGGGGATGCTCTCTTGAAAAATCTAGGTCTCTAGTACCTAGTTCTATCCTGGCGATCCCTCAGAAGTCAACACAAAGAGGCAGCACTATGTTGTGAGGGATAGGCTATGGCCCTCTCACACCACAGTGCTGTGCTCGCAAAGTCCCAACCCACCTGAACAACCCACCTGAACAAACCCACCCGAAGACAACCTAGGCTCCCACAGTACCTGTCGATGTCGTGCAGGGCTTAGCTAACACTGCACACATCGGAGACAACGACACAGTAACCTTACCCCCAGGCTAGCTTTAAATAACCAAGCAGAATCACTCAACACCTTGCCAGGGAGACATATACCGGTCTACAGCCTTCCCGAGAGAGGACACACACGGAAAAGTCCGTCTCTCCAAACCTCATACATAGAAATATCTGAGAGCTTCGCGTACAATACGACTGGCCGACGGTGAACGTCTATGCTGAAACCAGAAGGGATGTTGAGTTTAATAAAGATTAGAGAATGATAAAGGAGAAGTCGAGATAGAGAAATAGTATGCAAAGTGGCGAGTATGGGGGACAGAATTGCAAAGGATGTAGACGATACGCGTGTCAGGCAAGCTCTGAGCTGGAAAAAAACATGAGGCCGCGACGGGAAAGGACTAGTTAACCACCCGGCCGCCAACGCCGTCAGCGCCCAAGAGAGCCGCGTGATAGCTCATCCCCGCTGCCAGGTGTACTCCCTCACCCTCTCTCGCTCGCCTCCCACACAAGCAACATTTATATTATAGCGAATATAAAATACAAGGCGCGGTCACAGACCAAAACAAAGATCTCTTATAGACTGTCTGTGGCAACACGACACTAACGAAATAAAGCAGATCATTCTAGGACAACTGTAGCCCATCCCCCCATCCTGGCGAGCGCTAGCGAGCTGCAATGCCCCACGCAACCATTCTGCTAACGCCGGGAGGCGTCACAATAGTGTCTGGAGCCACAATATCATTAGCTTGCTATATGAGGTCTGACCGGTATGGAGGTTACAATATTGACATAGGGGTACACTGTACCGGCTATGGTACCCCATGTACTCGTTATATTAATAGTGGATTGTGTTGAGGGTTGTAGATAGTGTCTGGAGCCACAATATAATTTGCTTGCTATATGAGGACTGGCCGGTATGGATGTTACAATATTGACATAGGGGCACACTGTACCGGCTATGGTACACCAGGTACTGGTTATACTAATAGTGGATTATGTTCAGGCTTGTAGATAAAGTCTGGAGCCACAATATCATTAGCTTGCTATATAAGGTCTAACCGGTATGGAGGTCACCATATTGACATAGGGGTACACTGTACCGGCTATGGTACACCAGGTACTCGTTATATTAAGAGTGGATTGAGATGAGGGTTTTAGATAGATTCTGGAGCCCAAATATCATTAGCTTGCTATATTATGAGGTCTGACCAGTATGGAAGTCACAATATTGACATAGGGGTACGCCGAACCGGCTATGGTACGCCATGTACTTGTTATATTAATAGTGGATTGTGTTGAGGGCTGTAGATAGTGTCTGGAGCCACAATATCATTAGCTTGCTATATGAGGTCTGACCGGTATGGTGGGCACAATATTGACAAAGGAGTACACTGTACCGGCAATGGTACGCCAGGTACTCGTTATATTAATAGTGGATTGTGTTGAGGGTTGTGGAAAGTGTCTGGAGCCACAATATCATTATCTTCCTGTATGAGGTCTGACCGGTATGGAGGTCACAATATTGACAGAGGGGTACACTGTACCGGCTATGGTACACAAGGTACTCCTTATATTAATCGTGGATTGTGTTGAGGGTTGTAGATAGTGTCTGGAGCCACAATATCATTAGTTTTCTAAATGAGGTCTGACCGGTATGGAGGTCAAAATATTGACATATGGGTATACTGTACCGGCTATGGTACACCAGGTAGGCGTTATATTAAGAGTGGATTGTGATGAGGGTTGTAGATAGTGTCTAGAGCCCAAATATCATTAGCTTGCTATATGAGGTCTGACCAGTATGGAAGTCACAATATTGACAAAGGGGTACACCGTACCGGCTATGGTACGCAAGGTACTCCTTATATTAATAGTGGATTGTGTTGAGGGTTGTAGATAGTGTCTGGAGCCACAATATCATTAGCTTGTTGTATGAGGTTTGACCGGTATGGAGGTCACAATATTGACATAGGGGTACACTGTACCGGCTATGGTACACCAGGTACTCGTTATATTAATAGTGGATTGTGTTGAGAGTTGTAGATAGTGTCGGGAGCCACAATATCATTCGCTTGGTATATGAGGTCTGACCGGTATTAAAGTCACAATATTGACGTAGGGGTACACTGTACCGGCTATGGTACACCAGGTACTCGTTATATTAATAGTGGATTGTGTTGAGGGTTGTAGATAGTGTCTGGAGCCACAATGTCATTAGCTTGCTATTTGAGGTTTAACCGGTATGGAGGTCACAATATTGACATAGGGGTACACAGTACCGGGTATGGTACACCAGGTAATCGTTATATTAATAGTGGATTGTGTTGAGGGTTGTAGATAGTGTCTGGAGCAACAATATCATCAGCTTGATGTATGAGATGTGACCGGTATGGAGGTCACAATATTGACATAGGGGTACACTGTGCCGCCTATGTTACACCAGGTACTCGTAATATTGATAGTAGATTGTGTTGAGGGTTGTAGATAGTGTCTGGAGCCACAATATCATTATCTTGCTATATGAGGTGTGACCGGTATTTAGGTCACAATATTGATATAGGGGTACACTGTACCGACTATGGTACAGCAGGTACTCGTTATATTAATATTGGGTTGTGTTGAGGGTTGTAGAAAGTGTCTAGAGCCACAATATCATTAGTTTGCTATATGAGGTCTGACCGGTATGGAGGTCAATATATTGACATTGGAGTACACTGTACCGGCTATGGTGCAACAGGTACTCGTTATATTAATAGTGGATTGTGTTGAGGGTTGTAGATAGTGTCTGGAGCCACAATATCATTAGCTTGCTATATGAGGTCTGACCGGTATGGAGGTCACAATATTGACATAGGGGTTTATTGTACCGGTTATGGTACACCAGGTACTCGTTTTATTAATAGTGGATTGTGATGAGGGTTGTAGATAGTGTCTGGAGCCCAAATATCATTAGCTTGCTATATGAGGTCTGACCAGTATGGAAGTCACAATATTGACATAGGGGTACACCGTACCGGCTATGGTATGCCAGGTACTCGTTATATTAATAGTGGATTGTGTTGAGGGTTGTAGATAGTGTCTGGAGCCACAATATCATTAGCTTGCTATATGAGGTCTGACCGGTATGGTGGGCACAATATTGACATAGGGGTACACTGTACCGGCTTTGGAACAGCAGGTACTCTTTATATTAATAGTGGATTGTGTTGAGGGTTGTAGATAATGCCTGGAGCCACAATATCATTAGCTTGTTATGAGGTCTGACCGGTATGGAGGTCACAATATTGACATAGGGGTACACTGTACCGGCTATGGTACACTAGGTACTCGTTATATTAATAGTGGATTGTGTTGAGGGTTCTAGATAGTGTCTGGAGGCACAATGTCATTAGCTTGCTATATGAGGTCTGACCGGTATGGAAGTCACAATATTGACATAGGGGTACACTGTACAAGCTATGGTACACCAGGTACTCATTTAATTAATAGTGGATGATGTTGAGATTTGTTGATAGTGTCTGGAGCCAAAATATTATTATATTGCTATATGAGGTCTGACCGCTATGGAGGTCACAATATTGATATAGGAGTACACTGTACCGGCTATGGTGCAACAGGTACTCGTTATATTAATAGTGGATTGTGTTGAGGGTTGTAGATAGTGTCTGGAGCCACAATATCATTAGCTTGCTATATAAGGTCTGACCGGTATGGAGGTCACCATATTGACATAGGGGTACACTGTACCGGCAATGGTACACCAGGTACTCGTTATGTTAATAGTGGATTGTATTGAGGGTTGTAGATTGTGGCTGAAGCCACAATATCATTACCTTGCAATATGAGGTATGACCGGCATGGAGGTCACAATATTGACATTGGGGTACACTGTACCGGCTATGGTACACCAGATACTCGTTATATTGATAGTGGATTATATTCAGGCTTGTAGATAGAGTCTGGAGCCACAATATCATTAGCTTGCAATATAAGGTCTGACCGGAATGGAGGTCACCATATTGACATAGGGGTACACTGTACCGGCTGTGGTACACCATGTACTCGTTATATTAATAGTGGATTGTGTTGAGGGTTGTAGATAGTATCTGGAGCCACAATATCATTTTCTTGCTATATGAGGACTGACCGGCATGGAGGTCACAATATTGACATTGGGGTACACTGTACCGGCTATGGTATACCAGATACTCGTTATATTGATAGTGGATTGTGTTGAGGGTTGTAGATAGTGTCTGGAGCCACAATATCCTTATCTTGTTGTATGAGGTTTGACCGGTATAGAGGTCACAATATTGAAAAGGGGGTACACTGTACCGGGTATGGTACATCATGTACTCGTTATATTAATAGTGGATTGTGTTGAGGGTTGTAGATAGTATCTGGAGCCACAATATCATGTGCTTGCTATATGAGGACTGACCGGTATGGAGGTCACAATATTGACATAGGGGTACACTGTACCGGCTATGGTACACCAGGTACTCGATATATTAATAGTGGATTATGTTCAGGCTTGTAGATAGAGTCTGGAGCCACAATATTATTAGCTTGCAATATAATGTCTGACCGGAATGGAGGTCACCATATTGACATAGGGGTACACTGTACCTGCTATGGTACACCAGGTACTTGTTATGTTAATAGTGGATTGTGTTGAGCGTTGTAGATAGTGGCTGGAGCCACAATATTATTAGCTTGCAATATGAGGTCTGACCGGTATGGAGGTCACAATATTGACATAGGGGTACACTTTACCGGCAATGGTACACCAGGTACTCGTTATATTAATAGTGGATTGTGTTGAGGGTTGTGGAAAGTGTCTGGAGCCACAATATCATTATCTTGCTATATAAGGTCTGACCAGTATGGAGGTCACAATATTGACATAGGGGTACACCGTACCGGCTATGGTACACCAGGTACTCATTATATTAATAGTGGATTGTGTTGAGGATTGTAGATAGTGTCTGGAGCCACAATATCATTTGTTTGCTAGATGAGGACTGACCGGTATGGAGGTCACAATATTGACATAGGGGTACACTGTACCGGCTATGGTACACCAGGTACTCGTTATATTAATAGTGGATTATGTTCAGGCTTGTAGATAGTGTCTGGAGCCACAATATCATTAGCTTGCAATATGAGGTCTGACCTGTATGGAGGTCACAATATTGACATAGAGGTACACTGTACCGGCTATGGTACACCAGGTACACGTTATATTAATAGTGGATTGTGTTGAGGGTTGTAGATAGTGTCTGGAACCACAATGTCATTAGCTTGCTATATGAGGTCTGACCGGTATGGAGGTCACAATATTGACATAGGGGTACACTGTACAAGCTATGGTACACCAGGTACTCATTTAACTAATAGTGGATGATGTTGAGATTTGTAGATAGTGTCTGGAGCCAAAATATCATTATATTGCTATATGAGGTCTGACCGCTATGGAGGTCACAATATTGATATAGGAGTACACTGTACCGGCATCTGGTGCAACAGGTACTCGTTATATTAATAGTGGATTGTGTTGAGGGTTGTAGATAGTGTCTGGAGCCACAATATCATTAGCTTGCTAGATGAGATTTGACCGGTATGGAGGTCACAATATTGACATAGGAGTACACTTTACCGGCTATGGTACACCAGGTACTCATTATAATAATAGTGGAGTGATTTGAGGGTTGTAGATAGTGTCTGGAGCCACAATATCATTAGATTGCTATGTGAGGTCTGACCGGTATGGAGGTCACAATATTGACAGAGGGGTACATTGTACCGGCTATGGTACACCAGGTACTCGTTATATTAATAGTGGAGTGTGTTGAGGTTTCTAGATAGTGTCTGGAGCCACATTATCATTAGCTTGCTATATGAGGTCTGACCGGTATGGAAGTCACAATATTGACATAGAGGTACACTGTACCGGCTATGGTACACCAGGTATCTCGCTATATTAATAGTCGATTGTGTTGAGGGTTGTAGATAGTGTCTGGAGCCACAATATCATTAGCTTATTGTATAAGGTCTGACCGGTATGGAGGTCACAATATTGACATAGGGGTACACTCTACCGCCTATGGTACACCAGGTACTCGTTATATTGATAGTAGATTGTGTTGAGGGTTTTATATAGTGTCTGGAGCCACAATATCATTAGCTTGTTATTTGAGGTCTGACCGGTATGGAGGTCACAATTTTGACATAGGGGTACACTGTACCGGCTATGGTACACCAGGTACTCATTATAATAATAGGGGAGTTATTTGAGGGTTGTAGATAGTGTCTGGAGCCACAATATCATTAGCTTGCTATATGAGGTCTGACCGGTATGGAGGTCACAATATTGACATAGGGGTACACTCTACCGCCTATGGTACGCCATGTACTTGTTATATTAATAGTGGATTGTGTTGAGGGTTGTAGATAGTGTTTGGAGCCACAATATCATTAGCTTGCTAGATGAGGTTTGACCGGTATGGAGGTCACAATTTTGACATAGGGGTACACTGTACCGGCTAGGGTACACCAGGTACTCATTATAATAATAGTGGAGTGATTTGAGGGTTGTAGATAGTGTATGGAGCCACAATATAATTAGCTTGCTATATGAGGTCTGACCGGTATGGAGATCACAATATTGACATAGGGGTACACTGTACTGGCTATGGTACACCTGGAACTCGTTATATTAATTGTGGATTGTGTTGATGGTTGTAGATAGTGTCTGGAGCCACAATATCATTAGCTTGCTATTTGAGGTCTGACCGGTGTGTAGGTCACAATATTGACATGGGGGTACACTGTACCGGCTATGGTACACCAGGTACTCGTCATATTAATAGTGGATTATGTTGAGGGATGTAGATAGTGTTTGGAGCCTCAATATCATTAGCTTGCTATATGAGGTCTGACCGGTATGGAGGTCACAATATTGACATAGGAGTACACTGTACCGGCTATGGTGCAACAGGTACTCGTTATATTAATAGTGGATTGTGTTGATGGTTGTAGATAGTGTCTGGAGCCACAATATCATTAGCTTGCAATATGAGGTCTGACCGGTATGGAGGTCACAATATTGACATAGGGGTACACTGTACCGGCAATGGTACAGCAGGTACTCATTGTATTAATAGTGGATTGTGTTGAGGGTTGTAGATAGTGTCTGGAGCCACAATATCATTAGCTTGCTATATGAGGTCTGACCGGTATGGAGGTCACAATATTGACACATAGGTTTACTGTACCAGCTATGGTACACCAGGTACTCGTTATATTAATAGTGGATTGTGTTGAGGGTTGTAGATAGTGTCTGGAGCCACAATATCATTAGCTTGCTATATGAGGTCTGACCAGTATGTAAGTCACAATATCATTAGCTTACTATATGAGGTCTGACCGGTATGGAGGTCACAATATTGACATATAGGTTTACTGTACCAGCTATGGTACACCAGGTACTCGTTATATTAATAGTGGATTGTGTTGAGGGTTGTAGATAGTGTCTGGAGCCACAATATCATTAGCTTGCTATATGAGGTCTGACCAGTATGGAAGTCACAATATTGACATAGGGGTACACCGTACCGGCTATGGTATGCCAGGTACTCGTTATATTAATAGTGGATTGTGTTGAGGGTTGTAGATAGTGTCTGGAGCCACAATATCATTAGCTTGCTATATGAGGTCTGACCGGTATGGAGGTCACAATATTGACATAGGGGTACACTGTACCGGCTATGGTACAGCAGGTACTCGTTATATTAATAGTGGATTGTGTTGAGGGTTGTAGATAGTGTCTGGAGCCACAATATCATTAGCTTGCTATATGAGGTCTGACCGGTATGGAGGTCACAATATTGACATATGGGTTTACTGTACCAGCTATGGTACACCAGGTACTCGTTATATTAATAGTGGATTGTGTTGAGGGTTGTAGATAGTATCTGGAGCCCAAATATAATTTGCTTGCTATATGAAGTCTGACCAGTATGTAAGTCACAATATTGACATAGGGGTACACCGTACCGGCTATCGTATGCCAGGTACTCGTTATATATCATAGTGGATTGTGTTTAGGGTTGTAGATAGTGTCTGGAGCCACAATATCATTAGCTTCATTAGGTTGTGGGGTTTTGAACAGAAATATTGAGAGTGTAAATGAGTGGTTAAATGGAACAATTTTAGCGTCAGGCGAAAGCGATAAGGATATTCAGTCTCATGCTAAAAATGATGACTATATTGCAAATGATAGTAGTGATGGTGCAACGGAAGATGGAAATGTCGTTAGAAATAAAGGTAAATTAGGTATAAAGAAAATAAGTAAATTGAGAGTATATTTCACAAACTGTAGGAGTATATGCAACAAAATGAACGAACTTAGAGCCCTTGTTAGCAAAGAAAATATAGACATAATAGCGCTAACTGAAACGTGGATTAATACAGAAACCAGGCATTTTTTATCAGAATTTGATATACCAGGATATAGTTTGTTTAAATATGACCGAACAAGTAAGAGGGGTGGCGGTATAGCAGTGTTTGTCAGTACATTAAAAAGCTGTATTAAATCAGGTATTAGACTAAATAACGATAATGAAAGTGTTTGGGTAGAGGTTAACGAAGGTAGTGAGACCATAGTTATTGGAGTTATATATAGACCGCCAAATATGAGTAGAAATGACGGAACGTCATTATGGGAGGAAATTAAAATGGCATCAAGATTTAGCAATGTGTGCATTATGGGGGATTTTAATTTTCCGAATATAGATTGGCAGCATCAAATAGGAGACTCTGATTCTGAGGAGTTTATAGAGGTAGTACAAGATAGTTTTTTATTTCAATTCATAGATACGCCGACTAGAGGGAATAATATTCTCGATTTAGTTTTCAGTAACAATGAACATATGGTAAATAATGTAGAGATAGGGGACCACCTAGGAAATAGTGACCACAATTATGTGTATTTTAATATACAATGGAATGGTAATACCAGAGAGAATACAACATTAATACCTGACTTCAGAAAAGCCAATTATGGTGGGTTAAGAAGAGCCCTATTAGCTGACCCTATGGTCAAAAAATTAAATCGATCCAGGTGTCCAAATGAGTGTACCCCTTCTCAGGCACCTGTCATCTCAAGTCAGGAAGAGACGTCAACCTTGGTAGATACATACGATAATTTTATCGAGTCAGTATTCAATGCACAAAATAAATACATCCCCAAAAGAAAATTTAGATCAACACAGAACCAACCCAAATGGATGAATAATAGACTATTAGATCTTCTAGGACAAAAGAGAGGAATATATAGAAAAATTAGGAAAGGCGAAATTCACCTACTTGCTTACTATCAGAATCTATCAAGACAGGTAAAAAAGGATATTAGGAAAGAAAAAAGAAATTATGAAATTAAGGTTGCCAATGACTCAAAAAATAATCCTAAAGCTTTTTACCAACTATATAAATCCAAGGTTAGAGATGTAATTGGTCCCCTTAAAACTTCGATAGGAGAAATGACAGAAAATGATTCAGAAATGTGCAGTACATTAAATAGTCAATTTCTTTCCGTTTTCACTAAAGAAAATTTGGCACAGTTTCCAGAAGTCCGTAAGGTATATAGCGATAGTATAGAAAATAGGTTAAGTACGATTACTATAAGTAGAAATGATGTGCTTAAGGAAATTGACAGACTGAAACCTCATAAATCGCCTGGTCCTGATGAGGTATATGCTAGAGTATTAAAAGAATGTAGGGATGAGTTAAGTTACCCATTAACATTTGTATTTAACAAGCCATTGGAGACAGGTATAGTTCCAGAAGCTTGGAAGCTTGCAAACGTAGTTCCGATCTTCAAAAAAGGTGACAAATCAATAGCATCCAATTACCGTCTCATTAGTCTTACATCAATCATAGGAAAGCTACTAGAGTCAATTATTGCTAGTAAAATTAGAAACCACTTAGATACATTTAATGTAATCAATTCTTCTGAGCATGGATTCACTCAGGGACGTTCTTGCCTTACTAATTTGCTTAGTTTTTTCTCAGAGGTATATGAAGCAGTAGATAATGACAAGTCATATGATATAATATATTTAGATTTCAGTAAAGCTTTCGACAGAGTCCCCCATGAGAGATTGATGAGAAAGGTTGAGGCGCATGGAATAGGTGGGGCGTTGTTGGGATGGATTAGGTCATGGCTAATTGGTAGGAAGCAGAGAGTCAGCATAAATGGTACGAAGTCAGAATGGGGAGAACAATTGATTCAGATAGAGATATAGAGTGCCTCCAAAGGGATCTAGATACCTTACACGAATGGTCAGTAAATTGGCAGATGAGGTTTAACATTGACAAATGCAAGGTATTAAAGATAGGGAAGATGCATACAAATGTTAAATATAAACTAGCTAATATGGAATTAGAAAACTCGAATTGTGAGAAAGATCTAGGTGTGTTTGTTAGCAATGATTTGAAGCCTAGACAACAGTGTATAAGCGTTCGAAACAAGGCAAACAGGATTCTCGGGTTCATCTCTAGGAGTGTGAGTAACAGAACTGCTGATGTTATCTTAAAACTTTATTTGTCATTAGTGAGACCCCACATGGATTATGCTGTTCAATTTTGGTGTCCTTATTACAGAATGGACATAGATTCATTGGAGAGAGTACAACGTAGAATGACAAAAATGATCCATAATATTAGAAATCTTCCGTATAAAGAAAGGTTGAAGAAATTAGGCTTACATTCGTTAGAGAGACACAGAGTTAGAGGGGATATGATAGAGGTGTTCAAGTGGGTTAGTGGGATTAACAAAGGGGACATGACAAATGTACTAAAGCTCAGTGATAGCGAAAGAACTCGTACCAATGGTTTCAAATTAGATAAATTTCGTTTCAGAAAAGATATAGGCAAATATTGGATTGGTAACAGAGTTGTAGATGGGTGGAATGGACTACCAAGTGCTATAGTGGGATTAAAAACTATAGGGAGCTTTAAGATAAAATTGGATAAGCATATGGACGAGAAGGGTTGGGTGTGAAGGGGGATCAGCAGGATTGGGCCAATCAGCGCTCTGCAGACCCCGTAATCCTGCGTTAAATCTCTAACCGTTTTGGTAAGATGATCCTCAGGGTATTAGAGTGTTCAGGCTATAATTGGGCTTTGTAATTGGGGTTGTGTAGGACAGGGATCTGCCTTGCTTAGGCCAATCGGCTTTCTGCAGACTCCCATTTTCTTATGTTCTTATGTTCTTCCTATATGAGGTCTGACCGGTATGTAGGTCACAATATTGACATATGGGTTTACTGTACTGGCTATGGTACACTATTACACTATTATGGTACAATATTAATAGTGGATTGTGATGAGGGTTGTAGATAGTATATGGAGCCCAAATATCATTAGCTTGCTATATGAGGTCTGACCAGTATGGAAGTCACAATATTGACATAGGGGTACACCGTACCGGCTATGGTACGCCAGGTATTTGTTTTATTAATAGTTGATTGTGTTGAGGGTTCTAGATAGTGTCTGGAGCCACAATATCATTAGCTTGCTATATGAGGTCTGACCGGTATGGAGGTCACAATATTGACATTGGGGTACACTGTACCGGCTATGGTACACCAGGTACTTGTTATATTAATAGTGGATTGTGTTGAGGGTTGTAGATAGTGTCTGGAGCCACAATATCATTAGCTTGCTATATGAAGTCTGACCGGTATGAAGGTCACAATATTAACATAGGGGTACACTGTACCAGCTATGGTACACCAGGTACTCGTTAGATTAATTGTGGATTGTGTTGAGGGTTGTAGATAGTGTCTGGAGCCACAATATCATTAGCTTGCTATATTAGGTCTGACCGGTATGGAGGTTACAATATTGACATAGGGGTACACTGTACCGGCTATGGTACACCATGTACTCGTTATATTAATAGTGGATTGTGTTGAGGGTTGTAGATAGTGTCTGGAGCTACAATATCATTAGCTTGTTATATGAGGTCTGACCGGTATGGAGGTCACAATATTGACATAGGGGTACACTGTACTGGCTATGGTACACCAGGATGTCCAATTGTGTCCAACTTCCACCCAAATCACTTATATTAGTTATCTCCTTCTTTCTTCAAGCCATCGGTCGGTCTGTCAGTCGGTTGGGGTGAGTTAATTCGCCCTCAGGCTGCAGCCGGGCAAGTCAGCCAAAGCGAGCACTATTTACTTCCTCTGTTCTTGTACCTAACAATGGGTTGCCGTTCAGCAGAATACAGCGAGCCATAAAAGAGAATGGAACTCAACAACAAATATAGGAGAAAATAGATAGTCCAGTTTCATGAAGGCAGAAGAAGCAGTTACAGGCTTCCAGCATCCATCTCCGATATCCAAAAGGCGTGTCCGTACATTGCAAGGCTACATACTCGATCCAGAGATTTGCATGGTTGTGGGAAGAATACTTATGTGGAGGCAGAGCAACAACCAGTTTGGCTGCCATAGACGACCAGCAGAGAGATTGTGTGTGGCTGTGAAAGGACGCAGAAGCTGAAGGGATATACGGAGAAGAACACTATAAGCCAGATATTTTTGTTCAGGTACCTTCGGGCCCTGCAACTGACTTGAGGGCAAAATAATAACATTATAGACACACCCAGTAAACAAAAATGAAGCAATGATAGCTGAACCTAATGAAAGACTAGACAATTAATGATGAACGAATTGAAGTGTTTTTAGTTATGAATTGTTAGGCATGGCTCAGCATAACTAATAACTCTAGTTATAAGGTTGATAGTTAGCTAAGATATTACGATTCCTGAGAGTGCTTTCTACTCGGAGTCGAAAGGTAGTGAAATTATCTGTCGATTACCGTAGACTTTTCGAACTTTTGCCCGACTAATAGGAGAGATATTTCGGGGGAGGGGCAAACAGTGAACTGCCCATTTGACAAGTTAATGTATGTACAGCGCCACCTACAGTATATGCTAACAGTAAAATAACCAATGTATTAGTTATATATGAGAACGTTAGATAATAAGGAGTTATATTGTGAAGCAAACACTCTACGTTAAGATTTAAAAGGCAGAGAAGTAGATTGCCGTATTGACTAATTAGTATTTTGGCCCTATACGCTAGCAGTAAGACAAGGGGTATAAGATATACCATATTAGGAGAAATAATAGGTACTTACTTTATAAGTATATGTAGATACTTTATAAGTATATGTAGATACTTTATAAGTATATGTAGATACTTTATAAGTATATGTAGATACGCTGCCAACGGTATAGCGAGTTTCTCTTAACAATATTCAGTTAGCCGGCGGATAAGCCTTGTTTAACATTTGCTTGAAGTACAGAGGGAAAGTTTTACCTCTTGAAATGTATTCTAGCTGACCGTAGCATGGTACCAAATAATTACCATTAACCCATTGAGTACCAGGGACATCCTTTTTATCATATTCTGGCAAGTATTATACGATATTGTTTAGCATAGGAAGGACCTCTAGCAATAATAAGGCTTCAACATATTTCAACCGACCCTTTTAACTACCACAGATCCTTCCTAAGCTACACAATATCGTCAACATATAGCTAGAATAAATCATAGCACACGTCGCTGGTATTCAAAGGGTTAATCAATCATCTCAGAGAAGTAAAGAGTATCAGAAAGAGATTGATTTGGCATGTATTATAGGGTTAAGGTAATTCCGTGATTAAGGGGTGACGGACCTTTTTTTATATTAATTCATTTATTCCTTTATTTCTTAGTTTTTACTCTAGACCTCCATCAAGCTTAGAAAAACACCCCATAGACCCCCCTTCAAGATAGATTTGTACATTTTTCTACCGAAAAATGTCCCGGTCGAAGGCCGGTTCCTCTTAACATTTCAGGCTCGCTATCGCCCAGGAAATAATCGACACCTAAATGGCACGAAAGGTCTTAAAACTGACAATGAAATGGGGCGAAAGGTGTTAAAATCGCCAAACTAATGGGCCGAACGTCTTATAATCTCAAAGCAAATGGGTCTTAACACGAGGGAGAAAGGGGACCAGAAAAACGACCCATTTTCCCTTAACCTCAACAGTCCATCAGCCTCACCTTAACCCGTAGCTTTAGGGTGGTTTAAGTCAGACTTTGAGCTCCATGTGGGATTCTAGTGGACAACGGGGATCAAACCCGAAGTGACTTCATAGTAATCTGGCGTGTTAAGATCAAACTCCCTTTGTATTCTGAACTGGAGTTAATGAAATCGTTGGGGACCATGGATATTGAATATGGATAATTCATTCATATATCACAGACGTAACATTCCGTTAAGCTTTCTTCAATTAATCCCATGTCTGTGATCAGCTGTCCTTTAAATATCCTCATGTACTGTAGCTAGTTTTTGTTTTTCATATCTAGTACATTTGGTGGCAAGCTTTTCAAGACAAAGTATAACATTTGTAATTTCAACCGTAAGCTGAATATGTCCACAGGAAAAATGCACAGCTTAACTTAATGTGCATTTTTTGTTGTGGACATATTCAGCATACTAAAGCTACGGGTTAAGGTGAGGCTGATGGACTGTTGAGGTTAAGGGAAAATGGGTCGTTTTTCTGGTCCCCTTTCTCCCTCGTGTTAAGCCCCATTTGCTTTGAGATTATAAGACATTCGGCCCATTAGTTTGGCGATTTTAACACCTTTCGCCCCATTTCGTTGTTAATTTTAAGACCTTTCGTGCTATTTAGGTGTCGATTATTTCCTGGGTGATAGCGAACCTTAAATGTTAAGAGGAACCGGCCTTCGGCCTGGACATTTTTCGTTAGAAAAATGTACAAATCTATCTTGAAGGGGGGTCTATTGGGTGTTTTACTAAGCTTGATGGAGGTCTAGAGTAAAAACTAAGAAATAAAGGAATAAATTAATTATTAGAAAAAAAGGTCCGTCACCCCTTAATCACGGAATTACCTTAACCCTATAATACATGCCAAATCAATCTCTTTCTGATACTCTTTACTTCTCTGAGATGATTGATTAACCCTTTGAATACCAGCGACGTGTGCTATGATTTATTCTAGCTATATGTTGACGATATTGTGTAGCTTAGGAAGGATCTGTGGTAGTTAAAAGGGTCGGTTGAAATATGTTGAAGCCTTATTATTGCTAGAGGTCCTTCCTATGCTAAACAATATCGTATAATACTTGCCAGAATATGATAAAAAGGATGTCCCTGGTACTCAATGGGTTAATGGTAATTATTTGGTACCATGCTACGGTCAGCTAGAATACATTTCAAGAGGTAAAACTTTCCCTTTGTACTTCAAGCAAATGTTAAACAAGGCTTATCCGCCGGCTAACTGAATATTGTTAAGAGAAACTCGCTATACCGTTGGCAGCGTATCTACATATACTTATAAAGTATCTACATATACTTATAAAGTATCGACATATACTTATAAAGTATCTACATATACTTATAAAGTATCTACATATACTTATAAAGTATCTACATATACTTATAAAGTATCTACATATACTTATAAAGTATCTACATATACTTATAAAGTATCTACATATACTTATAAAGTATCTACATATACTTATAAAGTATATAGGTAGGTAGTAGGGGTAGGCAGCCCCGCCCAGGGAAGTACTACCGCCAAGGTTTCGGGAGACTCAGGGAATAGCCTGAATTCCATTTTCTCTCCCAGGCCTTGGTAGCTGGATACATATCTTTCTGCCTCACACATCAGGGGTATCAGGAAAACCCTCTTTATATAACATACACATCCAACTTCACGACATTGCCCTACATCGCTATCCTCTATCCATAAAACACTACTCTTCCCACTACATATCATACATGCAACACCATACACTTACCTTATAAATATGGCAGTACAATTGTTAAGAGCAAACCTGGTGGTCCCTCGGATATCCACCCCCGGCAGGGTTGGGTCATTGACACAGGGCCCTCCCGGTCGTCATCATGCGACTGTGTCAAGAGCATTGCAACGTCCCAAAGCTGCTCGTCGGTGCAGCTTTTTGTTTAGTAATATAAGGGGACTTCACTCTAACATCAATTATGTACAGCAATTTCTTCAAGCAGAATCCCCTACTCTCCTTTTTTTGACAGAGACTCAAGTAACATCCACATCTGACACGTCTAGATTTAATTTTTCCAGGTTATCAACTGCTCCAAAATTTCAGACCTAAAGGAGGTGTATGTTGCTTCGCAAAATCTGAAATTGCCCTGGAGGAGGTTACTAGTTTCAATTGTCCTTATTTTGATTATTCTATATACAAATTAATTTATGTTGGTAAATTTAAATACATATGTTGCATCTACCGTTCCCCAAATACTCCTCCAGAGCAAAGTCTTTTTGATTCTCTGTACTCACAACTCAGTGTCCTCAACTTTAATGCTTCTTCTGAAATCACTGTGTTGGGTGATTTTAATGTCCATAATGTTGAATGGCTTACTCATGCAGCCAGGACTGATGATGCTGGTCTTGAATGTGAGCTATTTGCAGACTCATTTAATCTCACTCAACTAGTCAACCAACCCACCCGTGTACCAGATAATCCTAATCATAATTCCCACCTACTGGACTTATTTTTAACAACCAATTCAGAAACTTATGATGTTTCAGTGAGGTCCCCGCTTGGATCTTCTGATCACTGTCTGATACAGGCCACCTGTCTATCACCTACCACACCTTCCCACTCTGAACCTGTTTTGGTGACTAAATGGTATTACGATAGGGCAGACTGGGAGGGTCTTCAAGGTTTCTTTATTGATATTCCCTGGACCTCTTTTTTTTTCTAATGATGCACACTCCACCTTGAGTAACATACAAGATTTTGTAAAAATTGGAATGGAAACTTTTATTCCTCATCAAAAGTACAGTAAAAGATCTAATTCACCTAAATGGTTTGACCATAATTGTGCTAGAGTAACTGAACAAAAAGCAATTGCCTACAATGCATACACAAGATCAAAAACACATGAAGCCTTTAATTACTTTAGAAACATCAGAAATCATGCCAACACTGTATTAAACCTAACTAAATCAAACTTTCTCCACAAGCAGGCAAATAAACTTCTAAATAATCCAAATGATAACAAAATATTTTGGTCTACTCTTAACTCATTCAAATCCAACTTCACTACTGCTTCATCCATTCCACCATTAAAATCTCCGACTGGCAATCTTGTAAGTGACCCAAGAGGTAAAGCTAACCTTCTTGCGGATATTTTCTCCACCAACTCAACCTTAGATGAAATAAATCAAGATTTCCCTGTACTTAATTTTAATTCGCCTGAAATTCCCTCACTCAAGATCCACACCAGACATGTCAAAACTATTTTGCAGAATCTCTCAGTAGATAAGGCTCCTGGTCCAGATGAAATTCCTCCAATAGTACTTAAGAATTGCTCCTTGGTGCTCGCTCCTGTATTGGCAACATTTTTCCGTCTGTGTACTCATACCTCATGCTTTCCAGTACCCTGGAAAGAAGCAAACATTCATCCAGTTCCTAAAAAAGGTGCCTCTTCAGATCCATCAAACTACAGACCAATAGCTATAACTTCCACTCTTGGTAAAGTCTTTGAAATTATATTAAATAATCACATAATTAAGCATCTTGAGAATAATAAATTAATCAGTGATAGGCAATATGGTTTTAGACGATGTCGATCAACTGCAGACATTCTTTGCCTTCTTACGCATCAAATCAACCAAGCTAAATACCAACATGGTGAAACACATACAATAGCACTGGATATATCAAAGGCATTTGATAGAGTCTGGCATCAATCCTTATTGTCGAAGATGTCACACTACGGCCTTGCATCATTAGTTCCACTAATTTCTTCTTATCTTCATAACAGAAAAATACGTGTAATGGTAGATGGCCTTTATTCTCAATTTCACTCAATAAATGCTGGTGTTCCCCAGGGATCAGTTTTGGCCCCAATTATGTTCCTCATTCATATCAATGATCTCATATCTACCACTCATAATCCAATACATTCCTACGCAGATGACTCAACACTCCACAGTTCCTTCACATTTACCAATTCTTTCACCCAACCCGATCTTATAAATTCAAAAATAAACACTGCAATTTCTCTGAACCAGGATCTTTCTAGAATTAATGGATGGGGACAAAAGAATCTAGTTTCCTTTAATGCACAGAAAACCAAGTACATTCAATTTTCTAACCGAGAGAATCTCACTGACTCCCATATATTTTTTAATGATGTAAATATTCCCACTTCCCCTAGTATTGACATTCTCGGTGTAACATTAACTACTAACTTGAGCTGGACACATTATGTTAGAAGCATTGCTAAGAATGCCTCTAAAAAACTGGGACTCCTGTACAGAGTTCGAGAATTCTTCACTGACGAGCAGTTGGCCGTAATATATAAAAGTCATGTGCGTTCTCAGATGGATTACTGTTCACCTCTGTGGGGTGGAAGTGGAGTGGTTGCATTGAGGCAGTTGGACAAAATTCAAAATAAAGCTATTAGATTAATCAATAACCCTGCAATCACACAGGACCATCCTACATTATTCATACGAAGAAACGTTGCATCCCTTGCATTATTCTACAGATATTTTCACAGCAATTGTTCCGAGGAACTTGCTTCAATTGTGCCGCCTCTCCACATCTTTCCCCGTAGAACTAGGGCAGCTGAGAGCGCCCATGAATTTACACGTTCTCCTCCACAATGCAGAACTTCTGCTTATCAGAATTAATTTATCCTCAGAGCTACTACTCTTTGGAATTCACTTCCCTCGAATTGCTTTCCACAAACTTACAATTTACAAATGTTTAAATCCAGTTGTTACAAACATTTTATGAATGGAGGATGCCTTTAGGCACATGGACCTTTTTGTTTTATCTGTGTTTTTCCTTCCTCCGTTCATTGTCTCTTAAAAAAAAAAAAAAAAAAAAAAAAAGTAAGTCCCTAGTATTTCTCCTAATATGGTATATTTTATACCCCTTGTCTTACTGCTAGCGTATAGGGCCAAAATACTAATTAGTCAATACGGCAATCTACTTCTCTGCCTTTTAAATCTTAACCTAGAGTGTTTGCTTCACAATATAACTCCTTATTATCTAACGTTGTCATATATAACTAATACATTGGTTATTTTACTGTTAGCATATACTGTAGGTGGCGCTGTACATACATTAACTTGTCAAATGGGCAGTTCACTGTTTGCCCCTCCCCCGAAATATCTCTCCTATTAGTCGGGCAATAGTTCGAAAAGTCTACGGTAATCGCTAGATAATTTCACTACCTTTCGACTCCGAGTAGAAAGCACTCTCAGGAATCGTAATATCTTAGCTAACTATCAACCTTATAACTAGAGTTATTAGTTATGCTGAGCCATGCCTAACAATTCATAACTAAACACACTTCAATTCGTTCATCATTAATTGTCTAGTCTTTCATTAGGTTCAGCTATCATTGCTTCATTTTTGTTTACTGGGTGTGTCTATAATGTTATTATTTTGCCCTCAAGTCAGTTGCGGGGCCCGAAGGTACCTGAACAAAAATATCTGGCTTATAGTGTTCTTCTCCGTATATCCCTTCAGCTTCTGCGTCCTTTCACAGCCACACACAATCTCTCTGCTGGTCGTCTATGGCAGCCAAACTGGTTGTTGCTCTGCCTCCACATAAGTATTCTTCCCACAACCATGCAAATCTCTGGATCGAGTATGTAGCCTTGCAATGTACGGACACGCCTTTTGTATATCGGAGATGGATGCTGGAAGCCTGTAACTGCTTCTTCTGCCTTCATGAAACTGGACTATCTATTTTCTCCTATATTTGTTGTTGAGTTCCATTCTCTTTTATGGCTTGCTGTATTCTGCTGAACGGCAACCTATTGTTAGGTACAAGAACAGAGGAAGTAAATAGTGCTCGCTTTGGCTGACTTGCCCGGCTGCTGCCTGAGGGCGAACTAACTCACCCCAACCGACTGACAGACCGACCGATGGCTTGAGGAAAGAAGGAGATAACTAATATAAGTGATATGGGTGGAAGTTGGAAACAAGTTAACAGTGTTTGGTGGGTAGTTGGGCTTGACAAGAGGTGAAGAAAAGCTTATAAGTGAGATATAAAGGGTAAGGAATTAAAAGATTCTGGGCTTGACCAGATTTTTTTTTTTCATTTCTATTATATTATATTTTTAAAAACTCGTTGTAGTTGGCCGCTTAGTATTTAATTGAATATAGTTATATAATTAAAAACATATTAAGTAATTGCTTGCCCATCATAAGAACTTAGCTGTATAGAGTATCAGCCTCGCATATAAGGTTTGTTAAGCGTGTGTTAATACCCGTCAAGCATATATATTTATATCCACTGATATTGTCACAACAAATAATTAGTTAATGAAAGAAATAACAGTGTTACTATTATTTTTATTTAATTATTAATGGTTTTTGTTCATCCATTCATTCACTCATTTGTCCATCCATGTATCCATTCTACGTGTTTATTACCGTTACTAATGAGCTATTCATATTTATTTATTTGTTTATATATGCACATATATATTTTTACCAGTGGTAGAGGAGTGATAATTTTCCACCACCGCATTCTCCTGCGAGACATAGAAGACAGCTGAAGGGGATCAGAGGCGGGAGGCCGGGTATCCCTCTCCCCTTAAATAAAGTAGGTGTGCAGTTTTCGCATTACCAAAAAAAAAAAAAAAAATGCATACGCAACTCTGCGATCTATAATTCTGCAAGTAGTATTGAATCTCTTAGGTAAAATAGGTTTATATACAGTATATATAATATACTGTATATATATATATATATATATATATATATATATATATATAGATATATATATATATATATATAAATATATATATACCGGTATATATATATATATATATATATATATATATATATATATATATATATATATATATACTGTATATACCGGTATGACAATATATAAATGTTATATATGAAAGAAATAGTGACCATTATCTGTGACCTTTGCCAGTCACCTTGACCTTTGAATAACAAAAACACGAAATTTGGACAATCGTTGCATTGACCAACCAAATTTGCCAGCAAAATTTGGTGACGATACGTAACCCGTTCAGTACAGTTCTGTCGGCTTCATTTCATACTGGATACTAAGATGATTTTATTTAGTTTATGAAGGGCCTCTATAAAAACAAGCAGGCTTTCAACTATCTTAACCCTTTTTACTACCACAGATCCTTCATAAGCTCGACAAAATCGTCTAGTTATAGCTAGAATACAATAAAAAAGACGTTACCAGTACACAAAGGGTTAAACAGTCTAGGAAGAGTTTAAAGACAATTATCAACACTCTTCTGTTCTTTGACCTTGACCTTCAACCTTCAGTATTATAATATATATATATATGTATATATATATATATATTATATGTATATATATACAGGTATATATATGATTGAAATATATGTTATTTAAGTAAAATGCAACTAACAGTCGTCAGCTTATCGAAAATTAAGTTATTTTTATGATGAAGGTTAACTTATGACCTTGGCCTGCGACCTTGACCTTTATGTAGGATTATATTTTGTTTGCTTTGATGTAACCCTAGAAAATCAAATAAGTGTCAAATTTCATTAAATATCAGTTAGTTTCAGAGGTATTAAAGGAATAGTTGACCTTGACCTTTGACCTTCATCTTGACCTTAATGACATCTGAAAATTTAACTTTATATTTTTCGCACAACTGTCTCAACGAATTTTGTGAAGTTTACATGAATAGTAAAGAAATTATCATTTTGACCTTATATTTGATGTTGACCTGTGACCTTGACCTATCAAATGGAATAATGTTTATACTTGTATGACCTTGGTCGAGGCATTCCGAATATGCATGATATGCCTTATGAGAATCTTACATTTAATAAGAAATACTAGTAAAAATCCTATTTCGAACTATAACCTTGACATTTGACCTTGACCTTCGACCTTAGAATTTCTTATCCAGGATTTAGTTAGCTTAACAGCAATGTTCATATTAACTAGCATTATGAATATGGTGTAATTCGTATAAAAACATATTGATTACAAATAGTGATCATATACTGTGACCTTGACCTTTGACCTTTGACTTGAAATATAATACATATATTTGGATGGTCGTCGCATTGACCAACTGAATTTGCCTGTATAATTTTGTGACAATACATTATATAGTCTAGGAGTAGTTTAGGGTAAATGACAAATACTCTTGTTTTGACCCTGACCTGTGACCTTAAATATTACAATATATATGTAAAATTTGATATATATGATATTTAAGTAATAACCCATAACACAGCAAGTTTTCCAAAATTTGAATATTCTTTTTTAACCCGTACAGCCCCAGCGACGCGCCTGACGCGTCGGCGATGTATGTAACGCACAGCCCCAGAGACGCGCCTGGCGCGTCACCCTAATTGCGCCGACCGTGACCTCAGGTGTAGCCACTCAAGAGGGCTCAGATTTGTATGGGAACTGTGTACGTATCCCACGCAACCGTGCCGATGGTTGAAAACTCTCAAAGTCCACGTGCGTGCGCGCGAGCGCGCAATAACCTGGTTTTTGGGGATAATTGCCTTCAATTTTTTACTCATGTAAAATCCATTTTCGGGGGCTCTGTAGGACCATTTTTTAAGCTTTTTGAGCGTTTTTGTGTGGTTTTTCCTTCATTCATAACCCATTTGCTATTGTTTCTGGAATAAAACCATTTTTTGAAAACCGGCCGGGTTCTGGTGCGCAAACATTACAAAACTAGCCTGGGCTCCACGGGTTAATAAATAATAAAAGTTGACCTTTTACCTTGACCTGTGACCTTGACCTTTATGTAAGAGTACATGAAAATCAAATAAGCATGCCTAATTTCATTAAAAACCATGAGTAAGTTTCATATATATTAACAGAATAGTTGACCTTGACCTTTGACCTTTATATGTCTCAACATTTATTATTTTCCTTTTCACTTGAAGTGCAACTATCTCACCAAATGTTGTGATTATGAAATATTGACCTTATTTTTAACCTTGACCTTTGACCTTAACATTTAAGTTAAACGGAAAAAATATTTTTGACTGACCATCGCATTGACCAAATGGATATACCTGTGAAATTTGGTGAAAATCCATCGAACGGTCTAGGAGGAGTTTCCGGACAGACAGACAGACGGATGACGACGACGACGGACGACGGACGACGACGTCGACGACAGAATGGCTGGCTGGTGGTGCACAGTATATGGGGGGGGGGGATCTGTTTGCGCGATACCACTCTGCTTCGCAGATTTAATAAAAGCTACCTAAACAAAGAGGCAGAGATAGGGGCGAGGGAGCGCGTTCGTGGTCCCGGAAACTAAGTATAGGAGCTTTAAATGTGCGTGGATGTGGAGCAAATGAGAAGCGAGAGCACATTGGCAGTTACTTAAATGGAAACCTCCAGAATTTATGCTTTCTTAAGTTGTATATTTCAATCTGGTAGTATAACGGTATTAATCCGTGTTAATTTCAGCCTTGTTCTCCAAAGTGTAAATGAAGGCTTCATTTTTGGGGGGGTTTAGGGGTGTGCCCCCTCTAAACCCCAGGAATGCTACACTTAAGAAATTGATGTTGTTCATTCACCTATTAGTAGCAACAGATTAAAACCATCAAACCTTTCGTTCCCAAAAGTGTAAATTAACTCCAGTTGGCTCCCTAACTATAATCTTATATCAACTTATATTAAGGACCAACACATGATATTGCATACGACCTAGTTTTAGTACAGTAGTTATATATTATGTAATAGGTTCTATAGATAGCCTTTGATGTCAAGTAATAATTGTACATCTTGAACAGGTTTGTTACTTGCTTATGAGTTATTTTACTGACTATGTTGAGCCTGACTTTTCTGTCATGTGCCGATTTGCACAACAACATTTGGTACATCTTATAGTTGTTGCTGCACATACGGGGCTCCTGCATGTGTATACCTACAGGCTCATGCATACAGTTAACATATACAGTATGTTCACTCATACAAACACATACATAACATAAATATACATGGATACAGCTACAAACACATACATTCCTATAACATGAAGTAATCAAAAGGCAGAGCTACCTGTAACAAGACAGTGTATCCCCCCAAAATTGAGTGATAGCCTATATTTTAAAAGTGTTTGTCTCTCTCTCTCTCTCTTGGTGTATTTGGCAGAAGTGTGGTATGCTTATTTAGTGCAATGAAATAAATAGGAGGAGGTGTTTGTGAGAGCTAGCTAGTTTACTATGTGTAGGCGAGATACAAACAGAAACAGTGAGGGAAGCCAGACAGATGAAACAGGATTTCCAGCAACTCATTACCACATGCCTTTGATGCCTCCTCAGTGTATTGCCCTGCTCGATTGATATTTACAATATCCCCATACCTAAAAGTGTTATGCCAGGGTTTTAACAGGTTTCAATTGGTGTTTGGTAGGTTCTACTCGACCGGAGAAGTTAAAATCACACAACACATGCACAATAGTAGTAAAGGGTAAAATATAACAATGAGTACATCTATAGTTCAACTTTTAATAATAGCTTAATGCGTAGAGCAAATACACTTTAATACACTAGTACACTCGCGCGTACTAAAAGTTGTTCAGGGGTGGGTCCTTCCTTCCCCTACTCCACCCTGGGCAGGTGGAAGGGGGGAGTCGGGTCCCAGTCTACCCCCACCTTCCACCCCCAAACTATCCCCAACTCCCCCACCTTCCTTCTCTAGCTGGCAGTTTGTGATTAGCGACGATTGTTCTCGTGTATTATATTATTGTTAAACCATCATTGCACATGTTTACAATGGTCAACATTTAAAATATATTAGGAATTTATAAAATTAATACAATATACTGTATAATTGTATTATCAAAATGAGTTTCTATACTTAACATGGGTTACACGAATCTTGGCTGTAGTGGTCTTGTGCTTTGCTCTCTCTCTCTCTCTCTCTCTCTCTCTCTCTCTCTCTCTCTCTCTCTCTCTCTCTCTCTCTCTCTCTCTCTCTCTCTCTCTCTCTCTCTCTCTCTCTCTCTCTCTCTCTCTCTCTCTCTCTCTCTCTCTGCGTGTGTGTGTGTCTCTCTCTCAGTGCACTACTTTCTACCATTAAGACTTAATGTGATTTCAATATAATAATACCGTAATTAAAGCCAATCTCATACAGTATTCAGAATATTATGTTCACCATTATTGCAATACACACATAATTTGAGAACCTAGGAGTAGATCGTAGAGGGCACCTCTACGATCTACTCCTAGGTTCTCAAATTACTTACACAGTCGGGCTTTTATATCATAAAAGGAAAGGACTAAAGGCAAAGATTGGCTGGAATAGTGTTGCAACTGTTAACGATTGTTTCTTCTATCATTTCAATCGGTTGTTTTCCATTTATTCAGTAACATACATACTATAAACGGTCTGCATTTAATTTTATGTGGCCTTTACACTTTTTTCGATCAATTAAACGTGGAACTCGATACAAATTACTATCGAAGTGGGTGTTAACTTTTAGTAAGGTTTGAGTATAGAGCCCTTGAGTAGCAGGACTCGCCTTCTCACTTCCCCCTTCTCTGTCTCTAGCTCTGATCCCAGCCTCTCACCTCTACAAACCCCCAAATAATTAATAGGATTAATAGACAGTTTTACCATCAACTCTCCTCTATGTGTATCGAATACAGGTAACATTCATCACACACACTAATGAAGATAAATAGACCACATTCAGACCAGTTAAATCTTGGTTGTAGAAAGTGTGTGCTATGAGTTACAATGAGTTACAATGAATAGTTAGTATCTCAAAAGACCTTGCGGTCCATTACGGGGAAATATTCGTAGTGGAAGGAGAGACATTTTTCAGTGCACTACACTCCTTACAGAGTATGCAAAATACTATCTACTATCTTCTTGAACTGTTCAACTTGGGAAATGTTTACAACTTCTGAGGAAAGTTTGTTCTAGGTAGAACAGATCATATATTTAATGTAAAACAGTTTCCACAAATACTAGTGCTGATCCTTTTCAATTCTAACTGCCAGCCATGGTTGCGCATCTTATTCATATTGATGCTAAACATTTTGCTATGATACACATTATCAAACCCATTACATATTTTAAAAACTTGAATGAACTGACCTCGTAGTCTGCGTGTTAAGAGAGAGAGAGAGAGATCCACTACTTCCGAGATTCTTGTAGCCCACGTTGTGTATAGAGACCCATTTTGAGAATGCAATTATAGTATATTGCATTAATAAATTCCTAATATATTTTAAATGTTGACCATTGTAAACATGTGCAATGATGGTTTAACAATAATATATAATACATGAGAACAATCGTCGCTAATCTGCCAGCTAGAGAAGGAAGGTGGGGGAGTTGGGGATAGTTTGGGGGGTGGAAGGTTGGGGTAGACTTGGACCCGACTCCCCCCTTCCACCTGCCCAGGGTGGAATAGGGGAAGGAAGGACCCACCCCTGAGCAACTTTTAGTACGCGTGAGTGTACATTTGATATATATAAATTGGTCCTAGCACGGGCGAGAATCCACGAGGTAACTAGGAATACACTTGACACTCTCTCTCCTAGATCATATACTAATATACACCTGAAGTACACTGATGTAAGATTAAATTATCACTTTGATCTATTACCTCTCTCTCTTGTCAGTTAACACATTACGAGCGGGTGGGTCGGTAACTTCTACTACCCGCCAAGCGGGTGGTTTTACCGTAAATGGGGTTGTTTCCGTGCTCTTTTTCATGCATAAACAAGACCCAGAGTGTAATACAAGTATCTATCCCTGAAAGGGCGTAAACAGAGCTTTCCAATGACACCCGAACCATCCTTCTACGACCACTGGTTCTCTTGCAACGATCGTGCAACACGAGTGCAAAAACCCTAAAATAAGGTAATTTCCTTACATAATTCCCTGTGTAGCGAGTGAGAGAGGGTGGAGGAGGGTGTAATACATTTCAGTCGACCCACGGCGGTGGTGGCGAGAGGTCAGGCAGGAATCTATGCTCCTCGCACTGCTCAGCTCTCTCTCAGAGCAGATTACGTGCTCAAAATTGCACTCGACATCTGTCGAGGCCCGCATATGGGCACGTTTTCTTTAACCCTTATTTAGCGGGTGGTAAGGTATTTTACACTGTACCGCTCAGCGGGCATAATCCCGAAATATTCGCTCAATTTCACTCGCCCTAGCGCCGTTACTATGGCTCCAATGCGAACGAAACGATCATTTTTGAAAAGAGCAACTCTTCGTCTCCACATATAAGTCTATGAATGGATGTTATGAATGAGTGTGGAGGGTGGGAAGAGGTGAGGAAGAGGAGGTACTTTTTGGTCTATTTCCCAGGCACGTTCGGTTGCGTTCGCTTTGGCCTGACTTCGGCCTCTAGCGCGTCTACTATTCCTTTGGTAATCGGTCTCATTTTTCTCTTATTTCTCCTTATTTCTGTATTCTCTCTCTCTCTCTCTCTCTCTCTCTCTCTCTCTCTCTCTCTCTCTCTCTCTCTCTCTCTTTCTCTCTCTCTCTCTCACTCCTGTCTGTCTGTCTGTTTCTCTCTCTCTCTCTCTGGCTTGCTCGCTTTCCCTCTCTCGCGCGCTCTGTCTCTCTCTCTCTCTCTTCCTCATCCGTATATGTAATTCTCATTATTATTTTCTCTAATCTCTCTCACTCCTCCTGTCTGTCTGTCTCTCTGGCTCGCTCGCTTTCCCTCTCTTGTGCTCCCTTTCTCTCTTCCTCATCCGTATATGTATTTCTCATTATTATTTTCTCTAACTAATCCCTCTATTTCATTTATTTGCTTGTAATATTTCTGTATTATTATATCTTTTTCACTCTTTCTTCAGTTCAGTTTCTGAATTCTCTCTATACGGTGGGAATGGTATTTCGTATGAGGGATGTGCAGCACAAATATTCAATCTTTCGTTGTTTGGTTGTTTGTATTACCGTAAGAAATTTACTGAACGCCTGCAAATAATACGCTATAAAATGCTTGCAATCAAACTCTCAAGCAATTTCAAGGTCACATGCAATTATAAATGTAGGCTATAGGTAGACCCAGAGAGGAAGAGACAAGAGAGAGAGAGAGTGTCGTGATAATATAACAATGTTACATATGTATCATATATATATGAACAAATTATATATACGGTAGGCCTACATCTGTTCCCCACAATCATATAATGCCAAGCACAAATATTCAATCTTTCATTGTTTGTATTACCGTAAGAAATTTACTGAACACCTGCAAATAATACGCTATAAAATGCTTGCAATCTCTCTATTTTCTCTAATCTCTCTCACTCTTCCTGTCTCTCTCTCTCTCTCTCTCTCTCTCTCTCTCTCTCTCTCTCTGGCTCGCTGGCTTTCCCTCTTCCTCATCCGTATTATGTATTTCTCATTATTATTTTCTCTAACTAATCCCTCTATTTCATTTATTTGCTTGTAATATTTCTGTATTATTATATCTTTTTCACTTTCTTCAGTTCAGTTTCTGCATTTTCTCTCTCTCTCTCTCTCTGTTTCGCTTGCTTTGCAGGAATTTTGTTTTTGTTTTATATATAATATATAATAATTTACTTATCATTACTTACTATATCGTATAAACAATAGTAGGTAGCCAACTTACCATAATACCGATACACCAAACCGATCCGCATGCGGTTTTGTTTATCACCTGTTTACTAAAGTGCCACCATTATCGATTTTCTTGGAGCCGACTCGAGCGGGAGGGTTACCAATTGAAATTAAATCCGCTAGCATATATTGTTAGATGTAAGACATGATAAATACCACTAGAAATATGAATTGGCAAAATCCATATAATATCACTTCGAAATTGTTCTGAAATTTCAAAACAAAACCGCTAGTGTAAGTCATTGCTGCTTGATCGAAGTAAAGGTCTCTAGATCTAGCGGAAGTCGCTATACGTATTGGCAGTACTGCACACTCATTCATTTCATTCATTCATTTTCTATTGAGCTCGTCCTGGAATCTTTACGACTCTGAATCTTACGATTGCCGACGGCGATACGTTGTTGACATTGTTGTTGATGTTCCAGTGGAGGGATGAACAAAATATTGTCCTTGTCCAATAATAGCTATTTCATAGTCCCACAGGACTTATTTTGATATATTTATCAAATTTATTGAACGCCTGAACATAATACGCTATAAAATGCTTGCAATCAAACTTTCAAGCAATTACAAGGTCACATGCAATTATAAAAAGGTATATTGTAGACCACAATCTTCGCCAAGCTTCGTTGTTGCTTGTATTATCGTGAGAAATGTACCATACACCCTGGTTATCGTGAGAAATTTACCGAACGCCTGCAAATAATACGCTATAAAATGCTTGCAATCAAACTCTCAAGCAATTTCAATGTCACATGCAGTATAGGTAGACCCAGAGAGGAAGAGACAGACAGAGAGAGAGGGGAGGTCAAAAACATCTGCTAGGTGTGATTTCCCCTGGAAGGGAAGAGATTAGTTAGGGGTGTGCCCTGGCCTACATCAGACAAAGAGAGTACAAACAAAGAGAGTGAGACAGAGAGAGAGAGAGAGAGAGAGTCGTGATAATATACAAATGTTACACATGTATCATAATATATGAAAACATAATATATACGGTAGGCCTACATCTGTTCTCCACAATCAATATAATGCCAAGCACAAATATTCAATCTTTGGTTGTTTGTATTACCGTAAGAAATTTACCGAACGCCTGCAAATAATACGCTATCAAATGCAAAGGAAATTTCTTGTAGAGTGCAATTTTGAGGACGTAATGTGCTCTGAGAGAGAGCGGAGCGGTGATTAGGAGATAAATTACCTCAAGACCGCTCACCACACAGGGAATTCTATAAGGAATTTACCGTATTTTACGGATTTTGCACTCCTGTTTTATGATCGTTGAAAGACAACCAGTGATCGTAAAAGGATGGTTCGGGTGTCATTGGAAAGCTCAATGTACGCACTTTCAGGATACATACTTGTATTACGCTCTGGGTCTTGTTTATGCATGAAAAAGAGCACGGAACAACCCCATTTAGGGTTAAAAAAAAAACGCTGGGCGGCACAGTGAAATATACTCCACCACCCGCTCGTAAGGTGATAAAATGCTTGCAATCACATTTTCAAGCAATTATAAAATATAAATTGTACTTACCAACACCCACACCTGTATGTTCTTCGTCAGGAACATCTCCAATTTGCTGAAGGGTCTGTCCAATATCAACCACAACATCCACCTCACGCAAATTATGCTTGGGGTGAAAGCCTATGATCGGGTTATTTTCGTCTTCCGAGTCATCCACACTACCAAAACTCTCACCCAGACCTTCGACAGTTTCATCCAACAGCTTATTAGAAAGTTCTGAAGAGTTCAGCATGATATCTAGTTTCTGGGTGGTGAGCCGGGCGTGGTTAGTAGGGTGGCGCGACGCACTAGGGATTGGCGGCCACCGAATCGAACACGGGCAAATCTTGACCTTCCATTATGGCTGCTTGAGGGTCACTTAGTCACGGTCACGCAGTGGGGATGTGTGGGTAGGCCCTTGTAGTACACCGCCTGACCACCAAGTTTCGCTTTCCACCTAAATTAGGGCGGGAATACGCCCACGGACTTAAGTCCGACCCCGCCATTTAGTCCAATTTTCTCGTATCGGACTTAAGTCCGACCCCGCTAAATAAGGGTTAACTCGACATATGTCGAGCGCCGATGGTTAAGGGTTAAAGAGATAAACCGGGGTTGCACTGGTGTAAGAATATGACTGGTGTAAGAATATGTTATAACTTTTCTCTTTTCATATAAATAAAAGAGATACACCTGGTCGCACTGGTGTAGGAATTTAATAGAGTTTAACACGTTACTTTATTACACTGATATGAACGTAAGTGATACACCGGGCTCGCACTGGTGTAGAAATCAAAGATACCCTCTGTAGCACTCCTCGTCTAACACTCTGTAGATCTGAAGCTGCAGGTACAGGAGAGGATGAGGTGAGAGTTGCCAAGTACTTTCGTCTTTGTTCCGTCGAGCAGCTTAGGTGGTTATCATGAACTTACTAGTTTTGCTCGATCTGCCACTGACCGTTATATGAGTGTTCAAAGAACCCAAGTTCGGTGTTTAGACCTTTTTACTGCATATGTCCTTGACCATGGTGTTGGACAGATACAGTATGAACTTTTATATGCTAAGTGCTGTTATTCAGATGGTATCTTGCAAATCGCGAACCATTAGAGTAAGCTTACCATGGCAAGATCTACTTTAATAATTTTGTTAGAGTGCGGGTCGACTGATACTAGAAGTCAGTTTGTGGCATGCCCTTCGGTGCTACATCTAATAACAAATTTGAAGCCTAATAGGGATCCTATTGTTGTCACTATACCATGGCATGTAAAAACACTAGTTCACCTAATAGGGAAAACAACTCCTCAGACCTTAAAGCATATTCACCATGGCTTCAATTGCTTCCTGAATGGGAGGTTAATTCTTAGGCTCAAACTCTTACATGTAAGTTTATTCAAGCCCTTGAATTGCTTGCTCTACCTGGTTCTCATCGGGATAATAATGACTTTGGCTGCTATGTCTCAGGGCTGGTGGTTGAAGGTCAGAAGGTCATAAGTACAGGGGACATATTTAGGGGAGATTAAGTAGACCCCCTAGAAGTTCGCGTGCTGGTGGTGAGTCATCTGCGCGAAAGATCAGCGCATCTGAACAGGTGATATTTGTTTATGATGGTACTTCTCCGTTTGGCTATATATTATATTTTTCTTCTGAGCTCCCTTATGGTCAAATGTGGTCCTTATTGTTTTTCCTGGTGTGGGTGGTAGAGGAGGGTTGATGGTGACAATTCTGGCTTCCCAGGTATTCTGGCGTAGTGGGGCACATTTGGGCTTAGGGTGGCCATTTTGTAGTTGCTTGGTCTTGGTTTGGTTATTCTTGTTCATGGTTGATATTGTTGATGGTTTCTTGTTTGGTGGTAAATTTTCCTTCTCTTGTACGTTGTTTTCTTTTCATTCTTCCTTGTTTGTCCGGGGTGTGGTGGCTTGCGGCATTCTATGGTTCTTTGTTCCTTTCTCTTTAGTTTCTCCTTCGGTTGTTCTCCTCTGTTTTTCTTGTTGAGCTGGCATAGTGGTTATCTTTAATTTGGGTATTTTAAAAAGAATGCTTATATATATGCCCACGCCTACACATATGCTTATATGCTTAAATAAATTGACCTAGAATAGAGCTGACACATTTCATACGAATTGTAATTTGGCAGTTTTCTAATAGGTTGGTGACTATACTATGTTCACTGGGTATATGGCTACATGATTTCATATACATAGTATTTTTAGTAGGCTAATTCACACTGATGAGGTTTAATTTTCAAGATCGAAGTATTGTAAATAAACCCCTTGAGGACCATGACGCCTTTGTACCTTTTAGTCTGGCTGGAGTTAGATGATTTTATGCAGATTAGTAAGGACCTATTTTATTTAGAGGATTTATTGAAATCGTATTTACCCCTTTGATTCCAAGACGTAAATTAGAAGCTAAAGAAAATCGCCTAATGGTAGCTCGAATATGATGAAAAGTACGTCATGGTGGTGAAGGGGTTAACAGTCTAGCACAGGGTTGGAGGATTGACACTAGATATAGAAGAGCATAAAGTACGTCATGGTGGTGAAGGGGTTAACCGTCTAGCACAGGGTTGGAGAATTGACACTAGATATAGAAGAGCATAATGTACGTCATGGTGGTGAAGGGGTTAACAGTCTAGCACAGGGTTGGAGGATTGACACTAGATATAGAAGAGCATAAAGTACGTCATGGTGGTGAAGGGGTTAACAGTCTAGCACAGGGTTGGAGGATTGACACTAGATATAGAACAGCATAATGTATGTCATGGTGGTGAAGGGGTTAACAGTCTAGCACAGGGTTGGAGGATTGACACTAGATATAGAAGAGCATAATGTATGTCATGGTGGTGAAGGGGTTAACAGTCTAGCACAGGCTTGGAGGATTGACACTAGATATAGAAGAGCATAAAGTACGTCATGGTGGTGAAGGGGTTAACAGTCTAGCACAGGGTTGGAGGATTGACACTAGATATAGAAGAGCATAATGTATGTCATGGTGGTGAAGGGGTTAACAGTCTAGCACAGGGTTGGAGGATTGACACTAGATATAGAAGAGCATAAAGTACGTCATGGTGGTGAAGGGGTTAACAGTCTAGCACAAGGTTGCAGGATTGACACTAGATATAGAAGAGCATAAAGTACGTCATGGTGGTGAAGGGGTTAACAGTCTAGCACAGGGTTGGAGGATTGACACTAGATATAGAAGAGCATAAAGTACGTCATGGTGGTGAAGGTGTTAACAGTCTAGCACAGGGTTGGAGGATTGACACTAGATATAAAAGAGCATAAAGTACGTCATGGTGGTGAAGGGGTTAACAGTTTAGCACAGGGTTGGAGGATTGACACTAGATATAGAAGAGCATAAAGTACGTCATGGTGGTGAAGGGGTTAACAGTCTAGCACAGGGTTGGAGGATTGACACTAGATATAGAAGAGCATAAAGTACATCATGGTGGTGAAGGGGTTAACAGTCTAGCACAGGGTTGGAGGATTGACACTAGATATAGAAGAGCATAAAGTACGTCATGGTGGTGAAGGGGTTAACAGTCTAGCACAGGGTTGGAGGATTGACACTAGATATAGAAGAGCATAAAGTACGTCATAGTGGTGAAGGGGTTAATAGTCTAGCACAGGGTTGTAGGATTGACACTAGAAATAGAAAGGCATAAAGTACGTCATGGTGGTGAAGGAGTTAACAGTCTAGCACAGGGTTGGAGGATTGACACTAGATATAGAAGAGCATAAAGTACGTCATGATGGTGAAGGGTTAACAGTCTAGCACAGGGTTGGAGGATTGACACTAGATATAGAAGAGCATAATGTACATCATGGTGGTGAAGGGGTTAACAGTCTAGCACAGGGTTGGAGGATTGACACTAGATATAGAAGAGCATAAAGTACGTCATGGTGGTGAAGGGGTTAACAGTCTAGCACAGGGTTGGAGGATTGACACTAGGTATAGAAGAGCATAATGTACGTCATGGTGGTGAAGGGGTTAACAGTCTAGCACAGGGTTGGAGGATTGACACTAGATATAGAAGAGCATAAAGTACGTCATGGTGGTGAAGGGGTTAACAGTCTAGCACAGGGTTGGAGGATTGACACTAGATATAGAAGAGCATAAAGTACGTCATGGTGGTGAAGGATTAACAGTCTAGCACAGGGTTGGAGGATTGACACTAGATATAGAAGAGCATAAAGTACGTCATGGTGGTAAAGGGGTTAACAGTCTAGCACAGGGATGGAGGATTGACACTAGATATAGAAGAGCATAATGTACGTCATGGTGGTGAAGGGGTTAACAGTTTAGCGCAGGGTTGGAGGATTGACACTAGATATAGAAGAGCATAAAGAACGTCATGGTGGTGAAGGGGTTAACAGTCTAGCACAGGGTTGGAGGATTGACACTAGATATAGAAGAGCATTAAGTACGTCATGGTGGTGAAGGGGTTAACAGTCTAGCACAGGGTTGGAGGATTGACACTAGATATAGAAGAGCATAATGTACGTCATGGTGGTGAAGGGGTTAACAGTCTAGCACAGGGTTGGAGGATTGACACTAGATATAGAAGAGCATAAAGTACGTCATGGTGGTGAAGGGGTTAACAGTCTAGCACAGGGTTGGAGGATTGACACTAGATATAGAAGAGCATAATGTATGTCATGGTGGTGAAGGGGTTAACAGTCTAGCACAGGGTTGGAGGATTGACACTAGATATAGAAGAGCATAAAGTACGTCATGGTGGTGAAGGGGTTAACAGTCTAGCACAAGGTTGCAGGATTGACACTAGATATAGAAGAGCATAAAGTACGTCATGGTGGTGAAGGGGTTAACAGTCTAGCACAGGGTTGGAGGATTGACACTAGATATAGAAGAGCATAAAGTACGTCATGGTGGTGAAGGTGTTAACAGTCTAGCACAGGGTTGGAGGATTGACACTAGATATAAAAGAGCATAAAGTACGTCATGGTGGTGAAGGGGTTAACAGTTTAGCACAGGGTTGGAGGATTGACACTAGATATAGAAGAGCATAAAGTACGTCATGGTGGTGAAGGGGTTAACAGTCTAGCACAGGGTTGGAGGATTGACACTAGATATAGAAGAGCATAAAGTACATCATGGTGGTGAAGGGGTTAACAGTCTAGCACAGGGTTGGAGGATTGACACTAGATATAGAAGAGCATAAAGTACGTCATAGTGGTGAAGGGGTTAACAGTCTAGCACAGGGTTGGAGGATTGACACCTAGATATAGAAGAGCATAAAGTACGTCATGGTGGTGAAGGGGTTAACAGTCTAGCACAGGGTTGGAGGATTGACACTAGATATAGAAGAGCATAAATTACGTCATAGTGGTGAAGGGGTTAATAGTCTAGCACAGGGTTGTAGGATTGAAACTAGATATAGAAAGGCATAAAGTACGTCATGGTGGTGAAGGAGTTAACAGTCTAGCACAGGGTTGGAGGATTGACACTAGATATAGAATAGCATAAAGTATGTCATGATGGTGAAGGGTTAACAGTCTAGCACAGGGTTGGAGGATTGACACTAGATATAGAAGAGCATAATGTACATCATGGTGGTGAAGGGGTTAACAGTCTAGCACAGGGTTGGAGGATTGACACTAGATATAGAAGAGCATAAAGTACGTCATGGTGGTGAAGGGGTTAACAGTCTAGCACAGGGTTGGAGGATTGACACTAGGTATAGAAGAGCATAATGTACGTCATGGTGGTGAAGGGGTTAACAGTCTAGCACAGGGTTGGAGGATTGACACTAGATATAGAAGAGCATAAAGTACTTCATGGTGGTGAAGGGGTTAACAGTCTAGCACAGGGTTGGAGGATTGACACTAGATATAGAAGAGCATAAAGTACGTCATGGTGGTGAAGGATTAACAGTCTAGCACAGGGTTGGAGGATTGACACTAGATATAGAAGAGCATAAAGTACGTCATGGTGGTAAAGGGGTTAACAGTCTAGCACAGGGATGGAGGATTGACACTAGATATAGAAGAGCATAATGTACGTCATGGTGGTGAAGGGGTTAACAGTTTAGCGCAGGGTTGGAGGATTGACACTAGATATAGAAGAGCATAAAGTACGTCATGGTGGTGAAGGGGTTAACAGTCTAGCACAGGGTTGGAGGATTGACACTAGATATAGAAGAGCATTAAGTACGTCATGGTGGTGAAGGGGTTAACAGTCTAGCACAGGGTTGGAGGATTGACACTAGATATAGAAGAGCATAATGTACGTCATGGTGGTGAAGGGGTTAACAGTCTAGCACAGGGTTGGAGGATTGACACTAGATATAGAAGAGCATAAAGTACGTCATGGTGGTGAAGGGGTTAACAGTCTAGCACAGGGTTGGAGGATTGACACTAGATATAGAAGAGCATAAAGTACGTCATTGTGGTGAAGGGGTTAACTGTCTAGCACAGGGTTGGAGGATTGACACTAGATATAGAAGAGCATAAAGTACGTCATGGTGGTGAAGGGGTAAACAGTCTAGCACAGGGTTGGAGGATTGACACTAGATATAGAAGAGCATAAAGTATGTCATGGTGGTGAAGGGGTTAACAGTCTAGCACTGGGTTGGAGGATTGACACTAGATATAGAAGAGCATAATGTACGTCATGGTGGTGAAGGGGTTAAGAGTCTAGCACAGGGTTGGAGGATTGACACTAGATATAGAAGAGCATAAAGTACGTCATGGTGGTGAAGGGGTAAACAGTCTAGCACAGGGTTGGAGGATTGACACTAGATATAGAAGAGCATAAAGTACGCCATGGTGGTGAAGGGGTTAACAGTCTAGCACAGGGTTGGAGGATTGACACTAGATATAGAAGAGCATAATGTACATCATGATGGTGAAGGGGTTAACAGTCTAGCACAGGGTTGGAGGATTGACACTAGATATAGAAGAGCATAAAGTACGTCATGGTGGTGAAGGGGTTAACAGTCTAGCACAGGGTTGGAGGATTGACACTAGATATAGAAGAGCATAAAGTACGTCATGGTGGTGAAGGGGTTAACAGTCTAGCACCGGGTTGGAAGATTGATACTAGATATAGAAGAGCATAAAATACGTCATGGTGGTGAATGGGTTAACAGTCTAGCACAGGGTTGGAGGATTGACACTAGATATAGAAGAGCATAAAGTACGTCATGGTGGTGAACGGGTTAACAGTCTACCATAGGGTTGGAGGATTGACACTAGTACGTCATGGTGGTTAAGGGGTTAACAGTCTAGCACAGGGTTGGAGGATTGACACTAGATATAGAAGATCATAATGTACGTCATGGTGGTGAAGGGGTTAACAGTCTAGCACAGGGTTGGAGGATTGACACTAGATATAGAAGAGCATAAAGTACGTCATGGTGGTGAAGGGGTTAAGAGTCTAGCACAGGGTTGGAGGATTGACACTAGATATAGAAGAGCATAAAGTACGTCATGGTGGTGAAGGGGTAAACAGTCTAGCACAGGGTTGGACGATTAACACTAGATATAGAAGAGCATAATGTACATCATGGTGGTGAAGGGGTTAACAGTCTAGCACAGGGTTGGAGGATTGACACTAGATATAGAAGAGCATAAAGTACGTCATGATGATGAAGGGGTTAACAGTCTAGCACAGGGTTGGAGGATTGACACTAGATATAGAAGAGCATAAAGTAGGTCATGGTGGTGAAGGGGTTAACAGTCTAGCACAGGGTTGGAGGATTGACACTAGGTATAGAAGAGCATAAAGTACGTCATGGTGGTGAAGGGGTTAACAGTCTAGCACAGGGTTGGAGGATTGACACTAGATATAGAAGAGCATAAAGTACGTCATGGTGGTGAAGGGGTTAACAGTCTAGCACAGGGTTGGAGAATTGACACTAGATATAGAAGAGCATAAAGTACGTCATGGTGGTGAAGGATTAACAGTCTAGCACAGGGTTGGAGGATTGACACTAGATATAGAAGAGCATAAAGTACGTCATGGTGGTGAAGGGGTTAACAGTCTAGCACAGGGTTGGAGGATTGACACTAGATATAGAAGAGCATAATGTACGTCATGGTGGTGAAGGGGTTAACAGTCTAGCACAGGGTTGGAGGATTGACACTAGATATAGAAGAGCATAAAGTACGTCATGGTGGTGAAGGGGTTAACAGTCTAGCACAGGGTTGGAGGATTGACACTAGATATAGAAGAGCATAATGTATGTCATGGTGGTGAAGGGGTTAACAGTCTAGCACAGGGTTGGAGGATTGACACTAGATATAGAAGAGCATAAAGTACGTCATGGTGGTGAAGGGGTTAACAGTCTAGCACAAGGTTGCAGGATTGACACTAGATATAGAAGAGCATAAAGTACGTCATGGTGGTGAAGGGGTTAACAGTCTAGCACAGGGTTGGAGGATTGACACTAGATATAGAAGAGCATAAAGTACGTCATGGTGGTGAAGGTCTTAACAGTCTAGCACAGGGTTGGAGGATTGACACTAGATATAAAAGAGCATAAAGTACGTCATGGTGGTGAAGGGGTTAACAGTTTAGCACAGGGTTGGAGGATTGACACTAGATATAGAAGAGCATAAAGTACGTCATGGTGGTGAAGGGGTTAACAGTCTAGCACAGGGTTGGAGGATTGACACTAGATATAGAAGAGCATAAAGTACATCATGGTGGTGAAGGGGTTAACAGTCTAGCACAGGGTTGGAGGATTGACACTAGATATAGAAGAGCATAAAGTACGTCATAGTGGTGAAGGGGTTAACAGTCTAGCACAGGGTTGGAGGATTGACACCTAGATATAGAAGAGCATAAAGTACGTCATGGTGGTGAAGGGGTTAACAGTCTAGCACAGGGTTGGAGGATTGACACTAGATATAGAAGAGCATAAAGTACGTCATAGTGGTGAAGGGGTTAATAGTCTAGCACAGGGTTGTAGGATTGAAACTAGATATAGAAAGGCATAAAGTACGTCATGGTGGTGAAGGAGTTAACAGTCTAGCACAGGGTTGGAGGATTGACACTAGATATAGAAGAGCATAAAGTACGTCATGATGGTGAAGGGTTAACAGTCTAGCACAGGGTTGGAGGATTGACACTAGATATAGAAGAGCATAATGTACATCATGGTGGTGAAGGGGTTAACAGTCTAGCACAGGGTTGGAGGATTGACACTAGATATAGAAGAGCATAAAGTACGTCATGGTGGTGAAGGGGTTAACAGTCTAGCACAGGGTTGGAGGATTGACACTAGGTATAGAAGAGCATAATGTACGTCATGGTGGTGAAGGGGTTAACAGTCTAGCACAGGGTTGGAGGATTGACACTAGATATAGAAGAGCATAAAGTACTTCATGGTGGTGAAGGGGTTAACAGTCTAGCACAGGGTTGGAGGATTGACACTAGATATAGAAGAGCATAAAGTACGTCATGGTGGTGAAGGATTAACAGTCTAGCACAGGGTTGGAGGATTGACACTAGATATAGAAGAGCATAAAGTACGTCATGGTGGTAAAGGGGTTAACAGTCTAGCACAGGGATGGAGGATTGACACTAGATATAGAAGAGCATAATGTACGTCATGGTGGTGAAGGGGTTAACAGTTTAGCGCAGGGTTGGAGGATTGACACTAGATATAGAAGAGCATAAAGTTCATGGTGGTGAAGGGGTTAACAGTCTAGCACAGGGTTGGAGGATTGACACTAGATATAGAAGAGCATTAAGTACGTCATGGTGGTGAAGGGGTTAACAGTCTAGCACAGGGTTGGAGGATTGACACTAGATATAGAAGAGCATAATGTACGTCATGGTGGTGAAGGGGTTAACAGTCTAGCACAGGGTTGGAGGATTGACACCTAGATATAGAAGAGCATAAAGTACGTCATGGTGGTGAAGGGGTTAACAGTCTAGCACAGGGTTGGAGGATTGACACTAGATATAGAAGAGCATAAAGTACGTCATTGTGGTGAAGGGGTTAACTGTCTAGCACAGGGTTGGAGGATTGACACTAGATATAGAAGAGCATAAAGTACGTCATGGTGGTGAAGGGGTAAACAGTCTAGCACAGGGTTGGAGGATTGACACTAGATATAGAAGAGCATAAAGTATGTCATGGTGGTGAAGGGGTTAACAGTCTAGCACTGGGTTTTTTTTTTTTTTCTATGTGATTGAGGGAGGCAAAAGGCATAACTGCCTATAGCGAGTGCCTCCCCCATAGTTGAAAGAGTGACAGGGCCAAAATCAAGGGACGTTCGAGCCAAAATGCCTGGACACACGGAGTTTGAAGCAATTTAAGTCATAGGAAGAGGGAAAGACTGATTCTGGGAGAGAGTTCCAGAGCTCAGATGTTGAGTAGAAGAAAGTTTGAGAGTAACGTTTCACTCTTGGGTTGGAGAGTTGCACAGAGTAGGGGTGGGATTGAGTTGCAAGACGGGTACCACGTGCCCTACGTAAAGGAGGTGGTATGCACTGGGATAGCTCTGAGGAACACTGATTATTATAGTAGCGATAGAATAGCGAGAGAGATGCAACATTGCGGCGGAGAGAGAGAGATTGCAGAGAGTTGGTGAGTGGACGGGAGTTAATGATACGAAAGGCCTTCCTTTCAACTTTGTCTAGGAGAGCGGTGTGAGAGGAACCTCCCCACACATGTGAACAATACTCAATACAAGGGCGCACTATGCCCCTGTACAGAGCAAGAAGCTGTGAAGGGGAAAAGAACCCCCTAAGGCGGTTGAGCACACCCAGCTTCTGGGAGGCTGCCTTAGCAAGACTGGTAATATGGTCCTCCAAATGAGAGCAGAAGAAAAAGAGACACCAGAGAATATTGAGAGAAGATGAAGGGTTGATTTTTGTATTGTTGAAGAATAAGGGATAGTCCGCTGGGAGATCCTGACGGGTAGATAGATGGAGAAATTGGGTTTTGGAAGCATTAAAGTTAACAAGGTTTTCTCTGCCCCAATTGGAAATAGTATTTAGATCAGAATTTAAGAGTTCTATGGCTTCATTACGTTTGTCGTTGAGGGATTGCTGGCTGGGGCGTTCTGAAAAACTAATGGAGTAGTGTAAGGTTGAGTCGTCTGCGTATGAATGGATGGGAATTAAGGTACAGTTAAGGAGATCATTTATAAAAATTAGAAAGAGAATAGGAGATAGGACAGAGCCCTGAGGAACACCGGAGTTTATAGGGTGAGGAAGTGAACAATGGCCGTCCACAACCGCAGCTATGGAACGGCCGGAAAGGAAATTAGAGACAAAGGCACAGATGGAGGGATAGAAACCGAAGGAGGGTAGTTTAGAAATTAAAGATTTATGCCAGACTCTATCGAAGGCTTTCGATATGTCTAGTGCAATAGAAAAAGTCTCACCGAAGTCCCGAAAGGAGGAGATGACCAAGAGTTAGTAAGATATGAAAGAAGATCACCAGTAGAGCGACCCTTAAGGAAGCCATACTGGCGATCTGAGAGCAGATTATGAGAAGAGAAATGCTTAAGAAATTTGGAAGCAAGAATAGTTTCAAAAACTTTAGAAAGACAGGAGATAAGAGCAATTGGACGATAGTTGGAGGGTTGAGAGCGGTCACCCTTCTTTGGGACAGGTTGAATGTGAGCAAACTTCCAGCATGAAGGGAAGACGTTAGAGGATAGACAGAGACGAAAGAGTTTGCCTAGGCAGGGAGTCAGCACGGAAGCACAGTTTTTGAGAACAACAGGAGGAACACCGTCCGGACCGTACGCCTTATTAGTGTTAAGCCCAGAGAGGGTAGAAAGTACATCTTTAGAAGAGATTAGGATATTAGGCATAAGTAAGAGAGAGGAGGGCGGAGAGGGAGGAATAGCACCGGAATCATCCAAGGTGGAGTTTCTAGCAAAAGTTTGAGCGAAGAGTTTAGCTTTGTCAGAGGAAGAAGTGATGGTTGTGCCATCAGAGTGGGAAAGGGGAGGGAAAGACGAGGAAGAGAAATTGTTGGAGAGGTTTTTGGCTAGATGCCAGAAAGCTTGGGAAGAGCTAGAATTGGATAGTTCAGTGCATTTATTATTGATGAAAGAGTGTTTGGCAAGTCGAAGAACAGATTTGGCTTGATTCCGGGCAGAAACATATGAAGAATGAGAGTCTTGAGTTTTAAGGCGTCGGTACCGTTTGAATGCTTCCTCCTTATTGCGGACAGCAGTAGAACAGGCGTGAGTAAACCAAGATTTTTTAGCATTAGTCTGAGAGAAAGAGAATAGAATGTATGCTTCCATGCCCGATAGGATTACCTCGGTAATGCGTTCAGCACTCTCCGAGGGTCCCCGGCCATGGAAGCAGAAATCATTCCATGGGAAATCAAAGAAGTACTGCCGAAGAGGATTGGGGTTGGAGGATTGACACTAGATATAGAAGAGCATAATGTACGTCATGGTGGTGAAGGGGTTAAGAGTCTAGCACAGGGTTGGAGGATTGACACTAGATATAGAAGAGCATAAAGTACGTAATGGTGGTGAAGGGGTAAACAGTCTAGCACAGGGTTGGAGGATTGACACTAGATATAGAAGAGCATAAAGTACGTCATGGTGGTGAAGGGGTTAACAGTCTAGCACAGGGTTGGAGGATTGACACTAGATATAGAAGAGCATAATGTACATCATGATGGTGAAGGGGTTAACAGTCTAGCACAGGGTTGGAGGATTGACACTAGATATAGAAGAGCATAAAGTACGTCATGGTGGTGAAGGGGTTAACAGTCTAGCACAGGGTTGGAGGATTGACACTAGATATAGAAGAGCATAAAGTACGTCATGGTGGTGAAGGGGTTAACAGTCTAGCACCGGGTTGGAAGATTGATACTAGATATAGAAGAGCATAAAATACGTCATGGTGGTGAATGGGTTAACAGTCTAGCACAGGGTTGGAGGATTGACACTAGATATAGAAGAGCATAAAGTACGTCATGGTGGTGAACGGGTTAACAGTCTACCATAGGGTTGGAGGATTGACACTAGTACGTCATGGTGGTTAAGGGGTTAACAGTCTAGCACAGGGTTGGAGGATTGACACTAGATATAGAAGATCATAATGTACGTCATGGTGGTGAAGGGGTTAACAGTCTAGCACAGGGTTGGAGGATTGACACTAGATATAGAAGAGCATAAAGTACGTCATGGTGGTGAAGGGGTTAAGAGTCTAGCACAGGGTTGGAGGATTGACACTAGATATAGAAGAGCATAAAGTACGTCATGGTGGTGAAGGGGTAAACAGTCTAGCACAGGGTCGGACGATTAACACTAGATATAGAAGAGCATAATGTACATCATGGTGGTGAAGGGGTTAACAGTCTAGCACAGGGTTGGAGGATTGACACTAGATATAGAAGAGCATAAAGTACGTCATGATGGTGAAGGGGTTAACAGTCTAGCACAGGGTTGGAGGATTGACACTAGATATAGAAGAGCATAAAGTACGTCATGGTGGTGAAGGGGTTAACAGTCTAGCACAGGGTTGGAGGATTGACACTAGGTATAGAAGAGCATAAAGTACGTCATGGTGGTGAAGGGGTTAACACTCTAGCACAGGGTTGGAGGATTGACACTAGATATAGAAGAGCATAAAGTACGTCATGGTGGTGAAGGGGTTAACAGTCTAGCACAGGGTTGGAGAATTGACACTAGATATAGAAGAGCATAAAGTACGTCATGGTGGTGAAGGATTAACAGTCTAGCACAGGGTTGGAGGATTGACACTGGATATAGAAGAGCATAAAGTATGTCATGGTGGTGAAGGGGTTAACAGTCTAGCACAGGGATGGAGGATTGACACTAGATATAGAAGAGCATAATGTACGTCATGGTGGTGAAGAGGTTAACAGTTTAGCACAGGGTTGGAGGATTGACACTATATATAGAAGAGCATAAAGTACGTCATGGTGGTGAAGGGGTTAACAGTCTAGCACCGGGTTGGAAGATTGATACTAGATATAGAAGAGCATAAAATACGTCATGGTGGTGAATTGGTTAACAGTCTAGCACAGGGTTGGAGGATTGACACTAGATATAGAAGAGCATAAAGTACGTCATGGTGGTGAACGGGTTAACAGTCTACCATAGGGTTGGAGGATTGACACTAGTACGTCATGGTGGTTAAGGGGTTAACAGTCTAGCACAGGGTTGGAGGATTGACACTAGATATAGAAGATCATAATGTACGTCATGGTGGTGAAGGGGTTAACAGTCTAGCACAGGGTTGGAGGATTGACTCTAGATATAGAAGAGCATAAAGTACGTCATGGTGGTGAAGGGGTTAAGAGTCTAGCACAGGGTTGGAGGATTGACACTAGATATAGAAGAGCATAAAGTACGTCATGGTGGTGAAGGGGTAAACAGTCTAGCACAGGGTTGGACGATTAACACTAGATATAGAAGAGCATAATGTACATCATGGTGGTGAAGGGGTTAACAGTCTAGCACAGGGTTGGAGGATTGACACTAGATATAGAAGAGCATAAAGTACGTCATGATGGTGAAGGGGTTAACAGTCTAGCACAGGGTTGGAGGATTGACACTAGATATAGAAGAGCATAAAGTACGTCATGGTGGTGAAGGGGTTAACAGTCTAGCACAGGGTTGGAGGATTGACACTAGGTATAGAAGAGCATAAAGTACGTCATGGTGGTGAAGGGGTTAACACTCTAGCACAGGGTTGGAGGATTGACACTAGATATAGAAGAGCATAAAGTACGTCATGGTGGTGAAGGGGTTAACAGTCTAGCACAGGGTTGGAGAATTGACACTAGATATAGAAGAGCATAAAGTACGTCATGGTGGTGAAGGATTAACAGTCTAGCACAGGGTTGGAGGATTGACACTAGATATAGAAGAGCATAAAGTACGTCATGGTGGTGAAGGGGTTAACAGTCTAGCACAGGGATGGAGGATTGACACTAGATATAGAAGAGCATAATGTACGTCATGGTGGTGAAGAGGTTAACAGTTTAGCACAGGGTTGGAGGATTGACACTATATATAGAAGAGCATAAAGTACGTCATGGTGGTGAAGGGGTTAACAGTCTAGCACAGGGTTAGAGGATTGACACTAGATATAGAAGAGCATTAAGTACGTCATGGTGGTGAAGGGGTTAACAGTCTAGCACAGGGTTGGAGGATTGACACTAGATATAGAAGAGCATAATGCACGTCATGGTGGTGAAGGGGTTAACAGTCTAGCACAGGGTTGGAGGATTGACACTAGATATAGAAGAGCATAAAGTACGTCATGGTGGTGAAGGGGTTAACAGTCTAGCACAGGGTTGGAGGATTGACACTAGATATAGAAGAGCATAAAGTACGTCATTGTGGTGAAGGGGTTAACTGTCTAGCACAGGGTTGGAGGATTGACACTAGATATAGAAGAGCATAAAGTACGTCATGGTGGTGAAGGGGTTAACAGTCTAGCACAGGGTTGGAGGATTGACACTAGATATAGAAGAGCATAAAGTACGTCATGGTGGTGAAGGGGTTAACAGTCTAGCACAGGGTTGGAGGATTGACACTAGATATAGAAGAGCATAAAGTATGTCATGGTGGTGAAGGGGTTAACAGTCTAGCACAGGGTTGGAGGATTGACACTAGATATAGAAGAGCATAAAGTACATCATGGTGGTGAAGGGGTTAACAGTCTAGCACAGGGTTGGAGGATTGACACTAGATATAGAAGAGCATAAAGTACGTCATGGTGGTGAAGGGGTTAACTGTCTAGCACAGGGTTGGAGGATTGACACTAGATATAGAAGAGCATAAAGTACATCATGGTGGTGAAGGGGTTAACAGTCTAGCATAGGGTTGGAGGATTGACACTAGATATAGAGGAGCATAAAGTACGTCATGGTGGTGAAGGGGTTAACAGTCTAGCATAGGGTTGGAGGATTGACACTAGATATAGAAGAGCATAAAGTACGTCATGGTGGTGAAGGGGTTAACAGTCTAGCATAGGGTTGGAGGATTGACACTAGATATAGAAGAGCATATAGTACGTCATGGTGGTGAAGGGGTTAACAGTCTAGCACAGGGTTGGAGGATTGACACTAGATATAGAAGAGCATAAAGTATGTCATGGTGGTGAAGGGGTTAACAGTCTAGCACAGGGTTGGAGGATTGACACTAGATATAGAAGAGCATAATGTACGTCATGGTGGTGAAGGGGTTAACAGTCTAGCACAGTGTTGGAGGATTGACACTAGATATAGAAGAGCATAAAGTACGTCATGGTGGTGAAGGGGTAAACAGTCTAGCACAGGGTTGGAGGATTGACACTAGATATAGAAGAGCATAAAGTATGTCATGGTGGTGAAGGGGTTAACAGTCTAGCACAGGGTTGGAGGATTGACACTAGATATAGAAGAGCATAATGTACATCATGGTGGTGAAGGGGTTAACAGTCTAGCACAGGGTTGGAGGATTGACACTAGATATAGAAGAGCATAAAGTACGTCATGGTGGTGAACGGGTTAACAGTCTAGCATAGGGTTGGAGGATTGACACTAGTACGTCATGGTGGTTAAGGGGTTAACAGTCTAGCACAGGGTTGGAGGATTGACACTAGATATAGAAGATCATAATGTACGTCATGGTGGTGAAGGGGTAAACAGTCTAGCACAGGGTTGGAGGATTAACACTAGATATAGAAGAGCATAAAGTACGTCATGGTGGTGAAGGGGTTAACAGTCTAGCACAGGGTTGGAGGATTGACACTAGATATAGAAGAGCATAATGTACATCATGATGGTGAAGGGGTTAACAGTCTAGCACAGGGTTGGAGGATTGACACTAGATATAGAAGAGCATAAAATACGTCATGGTGGTGAATGGGTTAACAGTCTAGCACAGGGTTGGAGGATTGACACTAGATATAGAAGAGCATAAAGTACGTCATGGTGGTGAACGGGATAACAGTCTAGCATAGGGTTGGAGGATTGACACTAGTACGTCATGGTGGTTAAGGGGTTAACAGTCTAGCACAGGGTTGGAGGATTGACACTAGATATAGAAGAGCATAAAGTACGTCATGGTGGTGAAGGGGTTAACAATCTAGCACAGGGTTGGAGGATTGACACTAGATATAGAAGAGCATAAAGTACATCATGGTGGTGAAGGGGTTAACAGTCTAGCACAGGGTTGGAGGATTGACACTATATATAGAAGAGCATAAAGTACGTCATGGTGGTGAAGGGGTTAACTGTCTAGCACAGGGTTGGAGGATTGACACTAGATATAGAAGAGCATAAAGTACATCATGGTGGTGAAGGGGTTAACAGTCTAGCATAGGGGTGGAGGATTGACACTAGATATAGAGGAGCATAAAGTACGTCATGGTGGTGAAGGGGTTAACAGTCTAGCATAGGGTTGGAGGATTGACACTAGATATAGAAGAGCATAAAGTACGTCATGGTGGTGAAGGGGTTAACAGTCTAGCATAGGGTTGGAGGATTGACACTAGATATAGAAGAGCATAAAGTACGTCATGGTGGTGAAGGGGTTAACAGTCTAGCATAGGGTTGGAGGATTGACACTAGATATAGAAGTGCATAAAGTACGTCATGGTGGTGAAGGGGTTAACAGTCTAGCACAGGGTTGGAGGATTGACACTAGATATAGAAGAGCATAAAGTACGTCATGGTGGTGAAGGGGTTAACTGTCTAGCACTGGGTTGGAGGATTGACACTAGATATAGAAGAGCATAATGTACGTCATGGTGGTGAAGGGGTTAACAGTCTAGCATAGGGTTGGAGGATTGACACTAGATATAGAAGAGCATAAAGTACGTCATGGTGGTGAAGGGGTTAACAGTCTAGCACAGGGTTGGAGGATTGACACTAGATATAGAAGAGCATAAAGTATGTCATGGTGGTGAAGGGGTTAACAGTCTAGCACTGGGTTGGAGGATTGACACTAGATATAGAAGAGCATAATGTACGTCATGGTGGTGAAGGGGTTAACAGTCTAGCACAGTGTTGGAGGATTGACACTAGATATAGAAGAGCATAAAGTACGTCATGGTGGTGAAGGGGTTAACAGTCTAGCACAGGGTTGGAGGATTGACACTAGATATAGAAGAGCATAATGTACATCATGATGGTGAAGGGGTTAACAGTCTAGCACAGGGTTGGAGGATTGACACTAGATATAGAAGAGCATAAAGTACGTCATGGTGGTGAAGGGGTTAACAGTCTAGCACAGGGTTGGAGGATTGACACTAGATATAGAAGAGCATAAAGTACGTCAGGGTGGTGAACGGGTTAACAGTCTAGCATAGGGTTGGAGGATTGACACTAGTACGTCATGGTGGTTAAGGGGTTAACAGTCTAGCACAGGGTTGGAGGATTGACACTAGATATAGAAGATCATAATGTACGTCATGGTGGTGAAGGGGTAAACAGTCTAGCACAGGGTTGGAGGATTAACACTAGATATAGAAGAGCATAAAGTACGTCATGGTGGTGAAGGGGTTAACAGTCTAGCACAGGGTTGGAAGATTGATACTAGATATAGAAGAGCATAAAATACGTCATGGTGGTGAATGGGTTAACAGTCTAGCACAGGGTTGGAGGATTGACACTAGATATAGAAGAGCATAAAGTACGTCATGGTGGTGAAGGGGTTAACTGTCTAGCACAGGGTTGGAGGACTGACACTAGATATAGAAGAGCATAAAGTACGTCATGGTGGTGAAGGGGTTAACTGTCTAGCACAGGGTTGGAGGATTGACACTAGATATAGAAGAGCATAAAGTACGTCATGGTGGTGAAGGGGTTAACAGTCTAGCATAGGGTTGGAGGATTGACACTAGATATAGAGGAGCATAAAGTACGTCATGGTGGTGAAGGGGTTAACAGTCTAGCATAGGGTTGGAGGATTGACACTAGATATAGAAGAGCATAAAGTACGTCATGGTGGTGAAGGGGTTAACAGTCTAGCACAGGGTTGAAGGATTGACACTAGATATAGAAGAGCATAATGTATGACTCGCGGCACCCTAAGAATTGTTGTTCATTCGAGGGAATAACCTTTTAAGGGGGGTCACCTGCTTGTTTTATCTTTCTCTCCTTTTCTCTCTTTCTCTGGCTTGTATCAATTCGGACCCATTCAGCCTGCTGTTTTAAGACGTTTATCCTCATCCAGGTGTCGATTTATTCCTGGCGAGCAATAGCGAGCCAGCATTGTATGGGGAAATCCGTCTTCGCCAGATACATTTTTCTATCGAAAAATTTACAAATTTAGCCTGCTGACAAAAAGATTATAAAAAAATATGCTGGCTCACTACCGCTCACCAGGATAAAATCAACACCTTGATGAGGATGAACGTCTTCAAACAGTAGGCTGAATGGGGCCGACTGAATACAACCCAGTTAGAGAGAGAAGGAGAAAAACAAAACGAGGTGGGTCCCCTTAACCTTTGTTACCCTAACACTCACTCTGATCATCATTTCAGGCTTGCGGCGAAACCGAAAACATATTGTATCGCTCTGTGTTATCCCATAATAATCGCCTCTACTGCTCTGCAATATATATACAAAGGAAGAGAGAGGAGCCCACACTATAGCATCCCCCCCCCCCCCCATACACACAACAAAAACAAAACAATACTATCGCACAACATAATTATGTAGTTTTATATATTATATGATATAAGAAGTAAACTTCACATTTTTTCCAACGGTGGAATCAGAATAAATTATCATTAGTTATTGAGTAATGAGCAAAAAAGAAAATATGATCATAAACATAGCGGCGCGCGTGACCAAAAATATTATCACAGCTCGGTTGTTACCTATAATAATTTCATAACCTTTACTATAATATATTATACATCAATAAACAGTGGGACATTTATAAAATTGTCAAATAAAATATCACAAAATATAGAATTATCATATATATATATATATATATATATATATATATATATATATATATACTGTACAGTATATAATGTATATATATATTTTTTGTTTCTATGCTGATGAGGGAGACAAAAGGCAAAACTGACTGTGACGATTGCCTCCCCCAGAGTTGAAAGAGTGACAGGGCCAAAATCAGTGATCACTAGTTTTTGTATACGAAATAAGAAGAGTTCGTCATGCTCCTTCAAACAGTGAAATCAGAATCGGTCTATTATCAATATTTGTTTTATATGAATACAACAGAAAAAAGTAAACACGATGATTTACATCATGTTCAGTATATTTAGTTGTTACGAGGTTTCTGGCTATAAACTATTGTTGCGCAAAAAAAACAAAAAATACAAACTTCCTTTTACGCCCAATAGTGTTATTTACACATAATTATGTATAAATTCGCACTGATCAAACGAGGCACCAATGTCGTGACGGTATAATATTTAAACAGCTTAGTTCAGCATTCTGAATGAAGTTGATCATCTGCAGGATATTGTCAATGTCTAATGTCCAAAACTGTTCCACTTGTATGTCAAGTTGTACAGTCAACAACATAAATCCGGGCCCATTATGAACTTTCGAACTGCAAAATGAACCTCTGAAATGTAATTACTTAGTAAACACATTCATGAGAAGATTCGATTCTGTTTGGGATAGCTTCGAAAACATAGACCCTAACTTATGTCGTTGAGTGTACATCTGATCTAGGCAAAGCATGTATAAAACTGCAGAGTGCAACATCTTGACCTTCCCTGGAACCCAAAGGTCCATTTACTGTCCATCCAAGAAGGATGGGGACTGCATAAGGTTTTCCAAATTTACCAGGTCTCACTTCCAGGGGCATAAGAACATGTGGGATATCCTGGCCAATGATCAGTGAGACTTCAGGTCCATTCACTTTCTCGGATTCAATGTGCTTAAAGGTGATCCGATATTTTTGCATCAGTTGAAGTGGTATTACTCTGCTTCATAGTTGGGGAATTTGGCATACCATAAACATTAGGCAGCTGAATAAATTGTCTCTTCTGCAGTGAGCCAGATATTGCAAGTGTCACCTCTAAAGCCAATGTTTCCTGTCCATTATAAAGTGTTGATAAAGATAATATTGCCTTAGCACCTTCCATCCCAAGCTGATTGATCTTTTCCAAAGAACAGCATGTCTTGTTGGTACCTGGATCCACTTGCAGAGTTTAGCATGGAACCCAATAACATACGGTGGAGCTAAACCAAACAACTTAAGAAATCCTACAGCCTGACGAACCGACGGAACTTTGTTGTTTCCTTGTGGTAAGAGATGTTGTTGCTGACTGTACTCTACTCCCCTATGTTATTCCTTAAGAAGCCACAGCGAAACGTTGAATAAACTGGGTCCTTGCTCTGCAATTGTATCTTGATTCATATAGTCTCTTTAGAACTACAAAAGTTTCTTTACAACTTATATCATTATCAGCTAAATCCCTTGAAACTTCTCTATCTGAATTTTTCATGATGGGCCCTTCACTTGTCTTATTAATCCAGGAGTCAGTTATTTGGTACTCATTACCAAATCTTTCTTTCAGAAGAGCTAAAGCCTTGTAATAGCCTGCATTTGGTTCCATAATTGCACAACATTAATTTACCGTTAATGCCTTACCTGTAAAATACTGAAGCAACCTGTAACTTTGAAGCTCAATCCACTATCGTACTTCTCACACAATGGTCGATATCGCTGAGGAACATCCGAAAAAATCTCGGTCAGACGTTTATTAGATTATTTATTTTCGTTTTTGTTTTTATTATTTGATATACCATGGTTATACAGCATATACTAAGGCCAATAGCATTTTAGTTTTTACCCATTATCTACTACTTACCATGAGAAGACTCCCTCTCCCCTTCAAGAGAAAAGTGTATGCTTCATGCATTAGAGGCACAATCTTACCTGGATCCGGGGTCCAGCCAGCAATGACTGGATTAGGAAGGAGGGTGACCCAAGCCGATGTCTGATACGCTAGTCAGTCATGCAAGTGGTGGGCTAAAATAGGTCAGCTGTGACTGGTAGTGTTGTATCTTCCAAATAGGAGAGCATAATATAGAAAAGATCGAAATTCTGGAATAAATTCAGAAGAAAGAAATATGGGTGAGGTTACATGTCGACATAGCTGTAAAGCTCCTCGCCAAGGGCCAGGTGGAGTCGTCGCTTGAACACCTCTAGGCTAGGGGCCTCTACTACATAGGAGAGTAGGGAGTTATATGAATTAACTATTCGATGGGAGAAAAATCTATTCTGTGCTTCGACCTTGCGGCTTTTAACAAAAATCATAAATCTGTGACCCCTAGTGCCAACGTTAGGTGATAGCGTAAATAGGTCCTTAGCTTTGATCATTAACAAACCATGAAAGATCCTATAGCATATGATAAGATTTTGCCTCAGTAGACTACCCTTTATAGAATATAGGTTTAGTCCAGCTAGTCTGTCTGAATAAGGGAGTTTGCCCAGGACCAGAATATGCTTGATCCACCTACGCTGGACAGGCTCCAACAACTTAAGGTCGCCTAGATACCCAGTGTTCCACATAGGAGATGTAAAGTCTGTGAGAGGTTTGATATCAATATTTAAGCAACACCCCGTTCTTAACATTAATCATCAATTACAAACCCCATTGTACTTGAATAAACTAATGAAAGCATATGGTCCCTCCCGGGATTCGAACTCGGGACATCACACCCAGAACATAAGCATCTAAACCATTACACCACCAACACAGTTAAAGGTTGAGTACACGATCACGATTAATGTCCATTTTCGAATTCGTGATATCAATCTAATCGTGTACGCAGACCCAACTGCATTATGGAAAGCGTAATGTTTTAATGAGAAGAAAGAACATTGAATGGGGCCATGATCTCTAAGGACCGGCCTCGCTATACATTAGTTCATGAACCTATAGAAGTAAGTAACACCCCGTTCTTAATATTATTCATCAATTACAAACCCCAATGTACTTGAATAAACTAATGAAAGCATATGGGTAAAATAGACTGCATACATTGGTTAGAACGACATACAGTTGATTTGAGAAAGTTGGTGGCAACATCCCCATCCTTGGCAACTGCATGTCTGATGTGGGGAAAAAATTTGAGTTCTTTATTAACAGTTTCACCTAAATATGTGTGGGCAGCAACAGTTTTGATTGGGTTATTATTGAGGAAGTATAGGTGATCATTGTTGGGGAGTGTCCGGAGGTAGGAAAATCGTAAATGGAAATATTGCTCAGTGAGAACCCCAGCCCCCAGGACAGAGAAGTAGCATGGAGGGTGTTAATGGCATGTTATAGTTCAAGTGAGGCAGTGTTAGGGTTTAATTTTTTTTTTTTTTTTATTCCAACTACTCCCTCTCGGGCATTGGCTGAGAGCCTGTACATTCAACTGTTATGAACGATGAGGCTCGTGAGGTCTCGTTCCAGTCTAGGAAGTGACACATGTGAAGCACTTTCAGCTGCAACCAGCCCCTGCCATCTTGCCTTCGCAGGATGCATGGGGCTTAGTTAGTTGCTCACTCACTGTTCGAAGCAGCCCCATTTCTGAAGCTGCCTTGCTCCAGTGCTTCATGTCTCACCTCCTTGACTCGGACCCTCACTCTCAGAACGCCACCTATTGAGCAATGAACTCACTAGGCATTGCCCCCCTATAGCCTATTTTGAATATGGGAATATTAATACAGTGCTATTTAATCAGGGAACAAATGAGGGTAAGGATGCAAATGAAAATACCCTTTTTGTCATCCATGCTGGTTCAAATGACGTCATGCGCACCAGATCCGAAGAGTTGATGGAGAAATATCGCAAGATGATCCAGCACTACAAAAACAAGTCAAGGAATATCATCATCTCAGCCATTCTCCCCAAGATCGACGCACCTGACAAATTCTACGACAAGGCTTTCAGCACAAATAGCCAACTAAAACATTTGTGTCTGAGGGAAGAAGTTGAATTCATCAACCTCTGGGACAACTTCTACAACCAGCCTACTCTGTTCCGCAAGGATGGCACTCATCTAAACCCTGTGGGTTCAGCACGCATGGGTCGTCTCCTACACGAAGCAGTCCGCAGCCATGGATCAAAAAACGCCATCCGAGAAGAAGCAGCAGTGACATAAATCATCCAACGCCAAGAAAAAAACAGAGGCAACCGAGGACCACCAGCGATAAGGACCGAAGACAGCGAGGACCGAGGACAGCCATGAACATAAATGTAGATCCGACAAGAACCAAAAATATTATTAAAGAGCGATCCGTGAGTTCTAAAATAACAAATTTAAAGGTTTTCTATGCAAACACTCGTAGCATACGCAATAAATTTTCAGATTTAGAGGAGCTAGTGTTTACAGAAAATTATGATGTGATTGGCATAACAGAATCTTGGCTCAATACAGAAGATAGAGACTTTTTAGCAGAGTATTCACTTCCCGGTTATGTAATGTTTGAGAAAAGCCGAATAAATCGAAATGGAGGTGGCGTTTTACTTTATATCAAAGAAAGTCTTAACCCTACCCTCTTGTCAAAACCTCAAATTGTGAACGTCGACGCATCTTTTGTGCTAATAAAGAATAATAAAGGTACCAAAATAATACTTGCATTAATATACAGACCTCCAGCTCAATCAGTGCAAACTGACCGAGAAATTTACGAATAAATTGCAGATGTAAGTAACTCACAAGATACCGTAATTTTTGGTGACTTTAATTTACCTGTGACCAAGTGGGGCGATACTCTTACTTCACACTCCGGACATGACTTGTATACGAACTTGCAAGAGAGTTCGCTTTATCAATTTGTTGGAACGCCGACCCGTGGTAATAACGTTCTTGACATTGTACTTGCAACAAAAGAAGAATTAATAGAGAATTTGAATGTTGGTGATGAATTCAGTAACAGCGACCATCGTACGATAACTTTCACTTTAAAGTTTACTAGTAACGAACCAAATAGTAGCATCGAAAAAGTCCCTAATTTCAAGAAAGCAAACTTCCATAAACTTAGAGCTATGTTTAAAGAAACTGACTGGAGCTTTTTAATTCACAATAACGACATAAATACATCTTGGAAGTTATTCGAAGCCACTTACCTAAAAGCAGTGCAAGACTGCATACCATCGAAAACTCGGCGTCCAGGCCATAATAATAAGCCCAAATGGTGGAATAAAGATATTTCAAACTGCCTGCTTGCTAAAAAATTTGCTAATGATAGATTAAAATCCTCACAAAATGACGAAGAACGGCTGAAATTTGTAGAGCTACGACGCAAAGCAAAAAAGTTAATTAAGCAAAGTAAAAAGACCTTAGAGTTACATATTGCGAATCAAAGTAAAACAAACCCGAAAGAATTCTATAGTTATATCAGAAAGAAAAAAGTTGTTACTTCAACTGTTGGACCGTTAGTCGATGAAAATGGAGAATACACCAAAGACGAAGAACAAATGAGTAATGCCCTCAATACCTTCTTTGCATCAGTTTTTACAACAGAAGACCTCAGTGATATCCCTACACCATCGCCGATTCAGATTGATAATTCAGATGTTCTAAGCAATATCACCGTTACAGAGAGAGAAGTATTGAATTGTTTAGATAAACTCAAGGTAAATAAAACGCCTGGACCTGATACAATCTCGCCTAGAGTTCTAAAGGAATCTAAGGATGAGCTCTCTAAACCACTGACATTACTATTCAATAAATCCTTGCAGTCTGGAACTATGCCCGATCAGTGGAAGCTAGCCAACGTAACACCGATATTCAAAAAGGCAGCAAATCCCTACCCAGTAACTATCGTCCAATTAGCTTAACCTCAGTTGTATGTAAAATGCTAGAAACGGTCATACGAGACAGACTCGTAAATCACTTAGAGGAAAATAACATACTTAAAGATACTCAACACGGCTTTCGTAAAAAAACGTTCCTGTTTAACAAACCTCTTAGACTTCTTCCACGATATCCTCAACCTCTACGATGAGAGTAAAGCTGTAGATATTATATACCTTGATTTTCAAAAGGCCTTTGACAAAGTTCCCCACAAACGTTTACTGCTAAAACTAAAAGCGCATGGAATACAAGACGGTGTGTTGAAATGGATAGAAAATTGGCTCAGCGACAGAAAGCAAAGAGTAGTCATAAACGGTAAGGCATCAAAATGGACCAATGTAAGTAGCGGGGTACCCCAGGGATCGGTACTAGGACCAATTATCTTTCTAATTTACATCAACGACATAGATGAGGGTCTCACCTGTACAATCTCAAAATTTGCTGACGATACAAAAATTGCAAATAGCGTACTCTCAAAAGAACAAGTTGACGATATGCAACACAATCTAGATAAATTGTCATGTTGGGCCCAAATTTGGCAAATGAGTTTCAATGCGGATAAATGTAAAGTACTACATATCGGATACCTAAATGAGAAAGCAAACTATTCGATGAATGGCACTCAGCTTAAGAATGTAAACAGAGAAACCGATCTGGGAGTAACAATATCGAGTAACCTAAAACCGAGTCAACAATGTTCAGAAGTTGTTAAGAAGGCAAACAAAATAATTGGCTTTATAGGCAGGTCATTTGAGCATAAATCCAAAGAAGTTATCCTAACCCTTTACAATTCATTAGTCCGCCCTCTTCTGGAATACTGCGTTCAATCCTGGTGCCCTTATTACCAAAAAGATATAAACAAGCTAGAACGAGTTCAACGTAGAGTTACCAAAATGATACCTAGCCTAAAGAACAAACCATACGAAGAGCGTCTTAGAGAATTAAATCTATTTCCTTTAACCCAGCGCAGATTAAGAGGTGACTTAATTCAAGTGTTCAAAATCATCAAAGGCATCGACAATATGAACTGTAGTAAGTACTTCACTATCGATCAATCTAATTACACGCGGGGAAACGGTTGCAAAATTATTGGTAAATCTTTTAACTCACACGAATCTAAGAATTTCTTCTTCAATCGAGTTGTCAACTTGTGGAATGGGCTTCCCCGAAACGTTATAGACTGCATCACCGTTGATTCATTTAAACTCCGCCTAGACAAATATCTCGCATCAAACACGCGACTGACTGCGTTTGTAAATGAATAACTTTATTTTATCCCCCCCTCAGTTACTAACCCATCTGTCCCCTACTAACTTCCTAATCCTGCCACGGACATTAGTTCCAGGGCAGTAATTCCCTTTCCAATGTTCCCTTACCCACTGTTTGGACACTTGATCCTCAGTGTTTTGGAGGACAAGCAACCTAGAAGGGTCACTAGATCTGTTGTTGCTTGATTTTCTTTGTACTCCTTTGTACTCCTTTGTATGGGCGGGTGCCCAACCCCGAAAGGGGTTGAAATAGAGGAGCTATCCCCCCGCCAAAGGCGGCTTTCTAGGGCCTTTCCTAGCTGATGCTGAGAGGATTGGGTTCTAGTCATGTGGTGATGGGCTGGTCTATCAGAGTGAGAACTGAGCGATCTCTGCCATACCCATAGCTTACTCTGACTGTTCCTTTTACTTATATATTTTCTAGATCTCAAGTGACGGCGTCTCTTCCGTGGATTGACCTCCCAATCTACCAAGATAGGAAGCCAAAGCATCACATTTTTTCCTTTGCCCCTCAGCTCTCTCTTCATAATTGCTGAGGGGCACAGGGCCCTGGGTGGGGCTTTGGTTTCCCGGGGCGTTTCTGTCGCCCTCCTCAGCTCCCCGCCATGGAGTGGCTTCGGTCACCCATGCTTTATTGTGGTCGGCTGGGAGGGTTCTGTGAGGGCGCTCGGTTATGGCCTTGGTCTTGCTCGGGGCCTTGGGGCTGTTCGGCCAGGCAGCTTGGGGAACAATAACAACAACAACAACAATGAGGGTATTTATTTGGCATTTATGTGGGCTTTGTGGTAATGCACTGATGCTAGGTACAGCACAAATTCCATCCCAATAATATCTTCCCATTGACATATCAGGATTTAAACCCATGTCCATTAGATTACCAGTCCAGTGGCAAGACCACTCCACCACACCTTCCCTAAGGTTAAGGACAAGTGTAGGTAGAGCTTAAGGTCATCGGCAAACATCTTGTAATTGCAGGTAATTTGGGATGCTACAGAGTTGATAAAGATTAAGAATATGAGTGGGCCAAGAATAGAACCCTGGGGTACACCACTAAGTACAGGTCTAGACTGGCTAGTATGACCGTTAACAGAGACAAATAAAGATCACCCGACCAGGAACCTGCTGATCCAATTCCATAGGTTGCCTGATATGCCTATGAGAGCAAGTTTGTTTAAGATAATTTGGTGGTGAACTTTATCAAAGGCTTTGGCATAATCAAAGAGGAGTAGATCCACAGTATGGCTCCTGTCGTACCAATAGGTTACATAGTTGAAGTTTAGTGTGAGCTGGTCCATAAAGTGTTTTTACAATGACACATTCCATAGTTTTACATGGAATTGGATTTAGGCTGATAGGTCTATAATACTGAGGTTCCCTCCTAGCTCCCATTTTGTAGATTGGGATGACCAGTGAGGATTTTCAAGACTGGGGTAATAAACCAGAAGACAGTGACCTTTTGAAAAGTATAGAAGAAGGGTAAGCTAATTGTATAGAGCACTCCTTGAGAAGACTTGGGTGGAGGTTGTCTGGTCACATAGCACTGTCGATCTTTAGTAATCTAAGCTGAGAGAAGATGTCAGAGACAGAGAACTCGATGGCTCGAATGCTATCAGGAGAGACCATATTGGGGGAGAGGTTGGTTAAAGGGCTCATCAACAAAAACAGAGGCAAATGAGTATACAAAGATATTGGCCATGATGAGAAGGGTCATCGGTGAGGTTATTTTTGACGATCAATGGTACTGCCCTGGGTTTCTCCACCTTCTTGTTTCTAATATAAGAATGAAAAAGGTTTAGGTCAAGTTGGACGGAGATTAATATGACTTACCTCATAATTAGTTTAGGTGGATAATACAGTAGATCTCAATGCCACATTTAATCTGTTAAAAAGGGAAGGTTTTAGTAGAGTTACTTGTGAATGGTGTCCCCGTTGGTTTTGTGGGATTTTGTAATCCTTGCATGCTCGGGTGTGATGCTTGTACAGATATCTAGGGAGAAATTTGTACCGGGGGGGGGATTTTGTAAGTCTTTTGGGAGGAATATAGGCCAAAGATAGGTCTTGTACTCTCTGAAGGTGGAAGAAAGGAGTTCATTGGTGGCGTCAACATCCAAATGCATAAGTTCATTTTTTTTTTTTTTTTTAAAGACCTCCGTCTACGTATTGTGAAAAACCTGTTATCCTCCGGCAAATTGTGGGGTTGAGTGAGTGAAGGGGGGGACAGTGAATGAAGGAGGATGCATGTTTTTCATAATAAGTGTTGCTAGCCCCAAACGCGCGAGCAACTGTGGCTTTCAACCATCGGACACATCCCCTTTTATTAATGTGCATCACACATGTTACATACAAATAAAGTTTATGTTTTGTTTTACCCTACTGTGGAAAGACTACGGATACACCACTCCTGCCGGGGCCTCACGCAGTGGAATGATCCAGTCCTGTCGAACTGAGCTCATGACGCTGGTGGCATTGCCCCGGAGGATAGCCATCCCTAGTCTTTGCTTGAGCCAGAGGGTTTCCCGGGGTTCTCCTGAAACTTCTCTGATTTTACAGCCTATTTCATTCACCATCTTAAGGGTGGTAGGGCCGAAGACTCCTGAAGTTTCGAATGCCAGGGGCTCGAACTGATGAATTCTGGCGATGGCTTGATATTTTTCTCGCTTTTTATTTTCTGCTATCCGGGCGGCTTCACCTGCTTCGTCGGCGTTTCTGGCGGCGTTGGTTGTGGAGAAAGTGTCAACACATGTGGCATCCCACACGAGGCACCGGCCATTCTTGTAAGGGAAAGTGGTCATCCCATCTGGCCGTTTGCCGTCTTCTCTGTGAAGTCCATGTGGTTCGAGGATTGATGCACAGTTAGCACTCTGCAGGGCCCGTTTTATGACATCATTTAGTGCAGAGTGTCTTGGCAGGCGGCCTGCGTTGTAATTACATGACAAGGCATGGTGACCTTGAGCATCCATCCTCCCATCACACTTGCAAGTGTGTGGGTGACAAACTGCCGCACCCACTCTGAGCGCGATGGCGACCCGGAGCGCTGCAGCATCCAAGTGAGTTCCAAGAGGTGGGATGGGGATGGCGTGTAACCACAAGCCACTCTCCGAACGGGCGGCTGCCTGGAGGCGTGCTTTTGCAACCTGGTCTGCATTGGTTAGGAGATTGTCTTGAGTTTTCTTCGCCGAGATGGTATCCCACGCTTTCTGCTTGCTCCTGGAGGTACCCTGAGGCTCCTCCTCTACTCCTGTACTTCCCTTCCAGGTGTTAATCGCTGCTGTTACGTCCCCATTAAGTGTCATTCCGGGTTTAGAATAAAGGATGGACAATACGAGGTCGTTGGTCGCGATGAGGGAAGAGATAAAGGCTGGGGAGGCAATATCCGAGGCTCTCCGTATGCCCAAGCCCCCAAGGCGGACAGGAAGGGTGGCTTGTGTCCAGGCCCGTTCTTTAAATTCCACGTTGGTGATGCTGGTCACTGCTTCTCGGATTATGCTGTCTAATTCTTGGAGGCCGCCATTGTTCGTGTAAGTCATCGATGTGCGCAGGAGGTATTGGAGTTTTGGGATGGAGAAACAGTTCTTGAGCAGGGCCAGAGCTGAGTGGGCATCGATGTGTATCAGGCGACTCACGAGACATTGTAGCTCCTCCTTTTTAACTTGAAGTGCTGGTGGGATTGCTGCCAGAGTTAGTGGGGAACCTAATAGGGTTTGCTGGTGCTCCTGAAGGATCGTTACATCTGGCAATATGTTTCGGAACAGGGCCTGAGTCTCTTCTCCTTGTTCACGTGTGTGGTTGAGGAGAACAAGTTCACATTTGGTGTCATTTATCACTAGCCCGGCCTGGCCGAGGTCAGTTATGATGTTATTTAGGTCGGTTAGAACGTTCTCTACTGACCCACCCAAGGTTGCATCGTCCAGGTACCATACATTCAGCTCTGACCTTACTTTGTTAGCTGCTGCATCCACCCCTATTGAGAAAAGAGCAGGACCACCTGGATCTCCCTGCTGTAACCCGGTCTCTGATGGGATTACCGTCTCGCCAAAAATCAGGATTGAAGGTTTGGAATAAGCCTGCCAAAGTAGGGGGTACAGAGTGGGGATGTGTTCTTGAGCTGCACGGAGGAAGACATCCCTGCGAATGCTGTTGAATGCGTTCCGCATGTCAATCTTTAGAAGCACTCGTTTTTCTTGGGCTTGGCTGAGGTAGGTGCGGGTTGCGTGTAAAGCAGCTTCACACCCCCCTGGAGTTCCGAAACCTAGTTGAACTGGTCTTAAGTGTTGACCTAGGCCATTCGAGAGTGGTTTCAAACCCACCTTTGTGGCAAGGCGGCGGAAGGTGTTCCCTACTGCTATTGGGCGCACACCGCCATCTTTTTTTGCCAGTGCACAGAGTGATGCCCCCCAAAAAAGGGGTGTGGCACAGTCGGGTACTTCCCCTCTTAAAACCATGTTGATGAATTTGGTGAGGGTTTCCAAGAGTGCCTCCCCAGCAGCTCCTGATCCCTGACCCAAGAGGCCTTTGAGGTGGGCGGGTCGGATACCATCTGGGCCCGCGGCTGAGCCTGCTGGGAATGAAGTCACTGCGGCGACCACCTGCTCCTTCGTGACAACTAAAGGTTGGTGCATCTGGTCATTTGGGGCAGGGGGGAGGTTTAGGTCCCTAGGTGTAGGTGGGTGCTTTTCTTGTAGGGCTTCAACAACTTTGGTGCCTTGACCAGCAAAACCTTCTGAAGAGGACAACAGTCTGACGGCCCCTTTGATGTCACTATCCGCCAGCTTCGCCGTGACCCTCTTACGTAGCTGCTCAGCCTCTTCCTCTTCCTTGTCCTGGTGCTTCTGGGCCCTGTTTGGTTGCTGTTCGGGGGGTTCCACCAATTTGTTTCCATCCATATACTGTGCTACTTGACGTTTCACTCTGGTGGCTAGTGAAACCTGAAGATGGTCTTGTATGTTGGTTCTGGGTGGTTTTCGGAGGGCCCCATAGGAGAAACCCAGGAGCCGTGCCCATGCGAGGGGTGTCTTGAGCTGTAGGGCCTGCTTTATGATGGTTGTAAGGGCCTCCGCCACTTGGATTCTGGCTCCTTTAGGTACCCGGGCAAGGACCTGGATCCGCGCTTTCCATTTGGTCACCAGTTGGGTCAAGTCGGCGACCGGTGTTGCCGGTGTTGCCCCGGTTGGCTCTGCAGTGGGCCCTGGGCATGCGAGACATTTCCAGTTTGGTTGTTCTCCTGATGTTTTCTTTGTCAGCTTAGCACAAGATAAATGAATAGATCTAAGACAGCCGGAACATTTTCGCGAATTCTTTCTTGCATTGGTTGTTCCGCACTTAAGACACTTAGTATCTGCTAGGCCATAGTCTTCCAAGATTATCCGTTCCTCTGCCTCTACCAAGCCGTCCTCCTGATCTTCCCGTGGTGCTTCCATCTCTACCATGTCTCCCTTGTTTCAGAAACCCCGGGAAATCTCTCCTGGCACATATCTAGATTATTGCTGTTGTTATTAATGTATAATTGGCTGGATGCATAACAATTCACTTATCATAGTCAACCTTTCTGATGGGATATGTAAAAAACAAAAAACAAAAAAAACATCACATATCATAGTCAACCTTTCTGATGGGCAATTGGCCTGCTTCTCCTAAAGCTAAGTGGTTAAAAAGCTAAGTGGTTAAATGTATAAATCCTCGGCATTGGGCACCGGTACAACTAAAAGATCTAACTGATTGAAAGGAAGCACGCCAATTATATCCTATGATTACTTACACTGGCGACGCCACCCTGATGTTGAGTATTAATAAATGCTTAGGATATTAATAATGCTGTCAACATCAAGATAGGGAGAGAGCCAGAGAGTGAGCGAGAGCCAGGATCTGAGTGGGTAACCGGATCTAGGGCAGCAGTTATGGAAAAGTTATTAAATTGTACAAAATGTTAAGAGAGAGAGAGAGAGAGAGAGAGAGAGCAGGGGCGGGGGCGAGGGAGAAAGAAAGCGAGCTGGAGAGGGGGCTGGCCTGGTTGGGTATGAAAGATGTTAGAGGAAAACAAATAACTAAAATGATAAAAAGCGATCTGAAGTTATAGATAACCAAAAAAATAATAGCAATGAGGCGGTTAAGTGCGGTGATTGAAAGTGGATGGAAAGATATTAAGGATAAAAAGGAGAGAGAGAGAGAGAGAGAGAGAGAGCTGGAGAGGGGGCTGGCCTGGTTGGGTATTAAAGATGTTAGAGGAAAACAAATAACTAAAATGATAAAAAGCGATCTGAAGTTATAGATAACCAAAAAAATAATAGCAATGAGGCGGTTAAGTGCGGTGATTGAAAGTGGATGGAAAGATATTAAGGATAAAAATGAGAGAGAGAGAGAGAGAGAGAGAGAGAGAGAGAGAGAGCTGGAGAGGGGGCTGGCCTGGTTGGGTATGAAAGATGTTAGAGGAAAACAAATAACTAAAATGATAAAAAGCGATCTGAAGTTATAGATAACCAAAAAATAATAGCAATGAGGCGGTTAAGTGCGGTGATTGAAAGTGGATGGAAAGATGTTAAGGATAAAAAGGAGAGAGAGAGAGAGAGAGAGAGAGAGAGAGAGAGAGAGAGAGAGAGAGAGAGAGAGAGAGAGAGAGAAATGAAAATGGACCTTGTAGCAAGTATTTCCTAAATGGTTAGATAGAGGGAAATGAAAATGGACCTTATAGCAAATACTTCATAAAGGTTAGAATTGTTTGAGAAGTTGAAGGACCGAGGGTCAGGTCCTTGGGGTAGATGGAAGATGAGGCCTATGGTGGGGAACCATAAGGGTGAAACTGCCTGCCCTATAAACGGTCACCTCACTCACCTTGTGGTCACTGCTGGAGGTTTATGGTGCCTGGGCAGGGCTGGGCTAGTGCCTGACGGCTCCTTGTCCCCTCACTGATACTGGTAATAACACTCTCAAGATTAAACTAAATATGCTTTGTGGGCGATGTTTAAACAAGAAACCAGTTATGTTTACTATGTGCCGAAACACCGTATCATCGCCGATCTTCTGATACGTATATGGGTCACTCAGCCCCACGATACCCCTCCGAAAATCCCCTCTTTTGAGGAGCTCAACCGACCCGTGTGCTCTCACTGTGCTCTCACTCACTCCTCATAGTCCCAGTTCATAGTCCCTAGTTCATAGTCCCAGACATGTTGGTCGAAGGCCAGTCCAGGTACTGGAGATCATTGGTGAGGGAGGTATGATAGGTGGGGTTGCCCTGAAATAGATAGGATAATTTAATATGGCAATTACCACAGTAGGGGAAGGGAGGCCAAGTGACAATATTAATGATTCTATAATTTTCAGTTGTAAGTAGCAAGTCCAGTATATTGCCAGAGCGCAGAAAAGTAGGCTCTATGACCCTCTGGTGCAGTCTCAGGGTATGAAAGAGATCCAGGAAAACGAGATCATTCGCTGTTATGTGTATGTCTATGAGTATATCAGCTCAAGAAATGGAAAGCAGGTTAAAATCCCCCATAATAACCAGTTCCCTATCAATGCTTATGTCCTGAATAGAATCAACAAGTGCACGGTTCTGAATGAAATCGTAGGCAGGGGGACGGTAAGCCAATAGGACAGATGTTAAAAGAAGGGAAGAAGATAAGCATAGTGTTAGGAAAGGAGCACTGGTCCAAATACTGGTATGCCTCAATATCAACTCGAACTTACGTACAGACACCATATTTGGGAGTAGGTGGCAAAACATGATTTCTAAAAATAGAGTAGCCCTTAATGTAATTGGGCTATTAGATATGGAGAGTTATTTAAAACATGAATATCTTCATCTAGACATCAATTATTTATATAAAATACTTTATTTATTAAACAACTTAGGTTTTTTAATGCAAGAGTTAAAATATTATAATTGGTTTGGGAATAGGAGTTTATAATTTTGTGGTGGGGACAGGATCAGGTTGAAAGACAAGTGGTGGAAGAGTGAGAGCCGTGGCCTGAGCACCAGTGTGGTTATCAGTCCTGCCCTCTGCAGCAAGGATGGTAGCACTGCCAGCGGAGGGGGTAAGTCTGCAATTTTACGGAGAGATGTATTTAGGGTTAGGTTAATATTTATATATGTATTACCCCCAGCACTTGGTACATGATAATTATATGCTTCAAAACATGGCCTGCCAAAGCAGATGATATCAACAAAATAGACCGCAACGAGAACAGTATGGTGAGATGGATGTGTGGCGCCAAACTGCAAGAAAGGATATCTCGTAAAGCGCTAAGGAGAAGGTTAGGTATCAAGAGTATCAGTGATGAGATGCATACTAGCAGGTTTGAATGGTTTGGATATGTGGAGAGGATGGATAAACTTAAGTTGGGTGAAAAGATGCAAGCCCGTGAACGTGGAGAGAGCTGCACCAAGGGGCAGACCAAGAAAGACGTGGGATCTGATATTGCAAAAACAACAAATTGACAAGTGAGGCAGCTCTGAACAGAGCTGCCTGGAATGCTGCCATTAGGACGTGAGACCGGAACCGAACTTCGGACTTTAAATATATATATATATATATATAAATATATATATATATATATATATATATATATATATATATATATATTTTCTTTAATACATACGAGGTTGAAAGAAATGGCAATTTCTGCGTTGGAAATTTTATTATTCAAAGTTTCCAGGTCTCTGATGAGTTTTCGCTGGGTGGCAGGAAGTAGATGAAGGAGATGAGCAAAATTCATGGTGGTACAGGGTTACATAAATGTACATGATGATACAGGATATACGACGCGTTTCACTGGACAACCAGCATTATCAAGTAAGGAAGGAATGATATAAAAGGTAAACAGGAAGGGTATATATACGCAGAAATTGCCATTTCTTTCAACCTCGTATGTATTAAAGAAAATGTATTACCTGGCTTTACTAACATATATATATATATATATATATATATATATATATATATATATATATATATATATATATATATATATATATATATACAGTATATATATATAATAAATATATATATATATACAGTATACTGTATATATATAACCAGCAATCATAAAACTCTCAGGATCTAATTATGGTTGCCAAGGGACACATAATGTGTTGAGGGGGACTCTGCCCCCTTCACCCCACGTGATCTATTAATATCAACATCCACTGTGTCAGTAGGGGGCCGAATTAGAGTTTTACCTCGCAATTTGGGTACCGCTGCCGTCGATAAGGAGATTTATAGGGATAATCTGTACTGTGCTTTATATAGTGCCCATATAATGCATTTCGACGGTAATTATACACAGTATACTGTATAGCAATGAATTAGGGGTTATGACAAACTTATGACCCACATATAAATCGATGGGTCCCGTATCAGTCCTGACCTAGATTTACACCTAAGCATCCCCATGAAATCGAGATAGTTCTGTCTTAGGAAGTTGTATAACCTCAATTGATTATCGTTGCCTCTGTACTTGTGCTTCCATTGTCAAATTAATTGGATTATGGTTCAGATCATCTGATCCAATCCACTCTGATGCATGTGGGTTTAAGTTGGATTTTAAATTTACATATTTTGGTAATTCATGGTGATTAACATCTTCTGACCTTACACCATAATCAGAGGTAGACTTCCCATTTGCAGTATTTGTTTGAAACTTTGGTAAATTAGGCTTACTAACCTGTTCATAATAACCAGCAGGCAATACTATAACATGTCTACTACTACCTTGCAGAGAAAATCTTCGTGTGCTCTTCTGTTCCTCCTCCAACTTTATCTCTGTTTCCAATTCAGCAGCAGCAACTGCTATGTCTGTTTGTAGACCCAGTTGTTCCAGGTCCATCTCAGTTTCTTCTCTTTTAAGTTCTGCTTCATATTACTTGTTTTCTATCAATAGTTTCTGCTGTCTTACATCTTGCATTGCTTTGGCTTCTTTCTTTGCTGCAACTTTAATTCCAGTACATGAGGTAAAAGCCACTTTAGATTTAGCCACATTACTAGCACTATCACTTGGCTGGAATAGGCCATTATTAAAACATTCATTTGACATAACTGGATCAAGATTTGCATTAATCTCCAACTATTGATTAGCTGTATGCAGTCTAATTTGTGCTAAATTACTAATTTTCTCTTAATATTCAGTATATTAGCTTGTTTTTATTTCATCATACATTTCGGACTTTTTCAAGACATTCATTTATTTATTTGTGCATTTTTCATATATCATGTAATTCATTTTTAATTTCACTCATTTTATCCAGTACTTTCTGTGGCATTATTGGGTCTAATTAATAAAAACTAAGCAATTGCCAATAACATAGGCTTACAAGCAAAAGCAAATGCTTAATAACAAAGGGTAGCAAATGCTTAGAGAAAAAGCAATTGCTAAACAACATCATGAATAAAGATTATCAGTTTTCCTGCCTCTTTCTAGAAAAAAACTAAGCATTTGCTAAGACACACTAGCGCTGTTATTATCTGCAAAGTATAAGACCTAATGTTACATTAAAGAAACTAAAGTTACTAAATATATATATAGTTTGCAAACTAAAAGTAAATATGAAGTATAAACATTAAGATTTTTTGCTATGTATGATTACATTAATTATCTTTGAAGTGGTCTGTTATTTCTCGCCTTTCCATCTCACCCGAGCGTTTCAGTAATACAGAATTTGACGAAGCTTCCCCATTTGTCCTTGAATGTCATCGTCGGAGTTTGCTTCATTCTGCCACGGAAAATCTTCATATTTTATATATTTAGCAATGTTGTGAATAATTACACAAGCAACTATGACACTGGGAAGCTTATCTGCACTTAACCTCACTTTATATATTGTAAAATGGGAAATCTAGCCTTCAGTTGACCAAACACCTTTCAATAATCACTATCTCCTTGCAAAATATCTCATTATAGCGTCTTTTTTTCTGAGTCTCTGTATTACTGGAGTCATTAACCACATTCTTATAGGGTATCCATCTTCTCCAAGCAACAAACAGTTATTTGTGAGATTATTCATAACCTTATTGATGTCGGAGTTCTTCAAAATACTGCTGTCATATACGCTCCCTGGCCACTGTGCATCGATGCTAATAAACACTCCATCAGCAGTGCATGTGGCCTGGACATTGATTTATGTATTCATCACCATGTTCTTGCAGTTTTTGAATTACGTACGTGAGTACAGTCAATTACTTCAATTGCATATGGAAATTGATATTTTGCTGACCATTTCTCCTGACCTATTCTGATCGCATTGTCACTCTGAGGAAAATGTATCAATGTATTTGCCTTTTCCACGATCTCCATTAGACCTGGGCCAATCACTTTGCTCACTGTTGTTTGATGCACTCCTATCTCCTCCCCGATGCCACTTTGGTAGCCTGGGTCTGCCATCTACAGTCACTCAGAACAATTCGTGGACCTCACCTACTTCTAATTATGGAAGTACTGTATATCTCTGGAAAGAATTTATGGATATCATGTTCTATACTTTAACTACAACACCGTACATGCTATTTATTGAAAAGCAAGTTCCATCCAAAAATCAGTCCATATAGTTATAATTGCATAAAGAAAAACATAAGGGGTCGAACGAATTTGTATAAGGGACTGTACATACCTAAGGAATATAAGTGACTGTACATACCTAAGGAATATTTTAATCCGATCATTACTTGATAAAGCACCTCCACGTGTTCTTCACTTTCACCCAAAATGTATTCCCCCAGCCATTCGACATTTTCGTCACTGAACCGGTACAACTTTTTAAAGTCGTTAGGTGAACTAGTATGCCGCTTTTTATATGTTTTCGTGTTGCGAATATGCATAATTGCAGCAATCGCACCCTGTTTTTAGGAGCTTCAAACACCTACTGAGCTGGCTTGAACTATTTCAAGCAATTATTATGATTCGCAAGCGAATTATTAATTGTAGTCATACAAAATGAAGCACATATTGATAATTTCGGAGCATTTACTTATGCCAAATTAGCCTCTTGAAGCAATTACTACTAGCATAAGCAAATACTTGTCTTTATTCATGGTAACAGAGGCATTTGCTCCGAAATGTAAGAGAAAGCATTTGCTTTACTTTGTATGCATTAGGCCCATTGCCTTTGCTTGTCAATGCACCAGGTATGACTGCTTTTCAACCTATTAAATTCAAAATATGTCCTCTGTTTACGGCTTCCCAGTGAAGCATATGGTACTGTGTCGCCGTTCTGTTTCACTAAATCTCTCACTGGATCTCAAAATAGGCTTACTCTTATTTGTTAAAGATATTGTTTTGACTTGGTGAGCAAAAATGAAAATAATCACATTGCATACTTATAATTTAAAATCTTATTTCATACTGCACAATCTTAAAATTAATTAATACGCCGCAACTAACACATCATAATCAGCAGGGTATCCAATCAACAAGGTATCCAATCAGCAGGTATCCAATCCTCGGAAAGTCGATGATCACCGCGTTAACCGCCCACCTCAGGTTCATTTACTCGCATTTGTAGAGTAGATTTGTACTAATGTTGCTGCCATCACCAACGTTAAGCATAGTTTGTGACGAATTATTCTGTATTCAATACCAGACAAAGTAGACAGGACAGTTGACAGTAGAAGTACAACTGCAAACAAAAACACAAACCCTATCGACGAATTGAAAAAAAGGTTATAGCTCTTCAATAAATATTTATTTACAAAGGCACAATACGTAAATCTATAATTTAGCAAGTTACAGTGAGTAAACTACAATCATGTATGTTACGTAATCAAAGTTTATAAACGAAGATAATAACTTACTAATCTAACTTTACCATAAATTAAATTATATTCATCTCGGTATAGTATAACATGATATATATGTATGTATATACTCAGGCACATACCCCATACCTGGGGGTGGCCAAGTCGAGACAGAGCCCGAACAAAAACAACATTCAAAGTTCCAGTTCTTAGGATCCGGGACCACTTTCGCGTTCCCTCACTCATTACTCCGTATCGTCTAGTAGATGAATTTTACAAGGGGAGGAAGATTCCTAGCCCCATGCACCCAGAAGGAAAAAGTAGGACAGGAGACAGGCAGAAACGGCTAAGGTTGGGTAAAGGATACCAAGCCTAACTCTGGACATGACCAGCCCTCACCCGATACATATAAGTAATCAATTACATCAGCTTCTGTGCTACAACAATGTTGTACAAGTCCATATGGTAGCTCTTTCAATAACGGCGATCTCTCAAATATATACAATAGAAGCTCATCAAACTCTTAAAGCAAAGTTAAATCTAGACGAAAACAAAATGCACATTAAGTTAATTATGGTATAGACAAGTTCCATGAAACATCTAGATAAAGTAATGAAACCATAATTACGAATAGAAAAGGTTTATGACACATAACTCATATATTGATATATGATCAACTACAAATAACATAAATACTATGCTTCACATCTGCTGTACATGAGACAAAAATGGCTCAAATATATAGAGAACAAATCCAATGTATAATCATGATCCATATTATATACCGTTCACAAAATATCCATAATTAAAATAGATACATTACAATTTATATATATTGCAATATACTACAATACAATGAAGTTATTTCCATAACAACAAATAATACTGTAGTATTTATTTTCTTATCTCGAATATACTACTAGAGTGGGGGATAAATCGACAGTCATTTAGAAGTTCGTATAATTTATTTAACAAACTTGCTACTACACTAATAACGGGTTCTCTGTTCGGGCCAAGATGAGTTCAAGACACGGATTGAATATTACATCGACCCAACATAGGTTGTACTTTGGAATCCGAGAACTCCCGTTACTCCCTATTCGGATTCCCGATAATCAGGTATTGACTTAAGTCGGCTTCGATCCAAAAGCACGTTATTAGATTCTACAATAATAAGGTTTTTACCGAGCCCTGCTGTGTCTACTCTGGAGACCAGGGCATTAATTAATCATACCTTTACTCACTTATCTAAACAAGGGTTATATCTCTAAACTAAACTTCGAAATTATATACTTTTACCGGGCCTACTATGTCTACTCCAGAGACCAAGGCGTTACTTCATAATTATGACCTTTCAATTAATGTATCCTCTTAACCCTCAGTTGATAGCGTGCCTGATTCCCATCTTGAAGGTCTCGCGTTCAATCCCCGCTCAGATTGAAAAGTTTTTCTGGGGCATAGCCGGCGGTTACCATCTTCCCATGAGCAAGGGGGATGGGTAATGGTCTCTGGTAGACTAAAGAAAGCCAAGCGCTTGTGAATCCTCGAAGGAGGAGATACGGGCGCTATATAAGTAACCAGAAGATTATTATTATTATTATGACCAGGGCGTATTTACAATTTTACCTCAATTGCCCTTCTGAATACTCTTTGATTATATAATGTCCTTGTTACTTCATACAATACATTTCTTCTAAATGACCAGGGCGTTGTTACAAGTTACCTCTAAATACTCTTGGATTATATATATATATACACGTAATCCTATTACAAAACAATTTATCTTCACATCTATCACCGGGTCAATAATAATATTTTAGCACCTCAATAACTCAACACGGCCAAGGTTCTCTGCTTTTATCCCTTTACATAGATTCTTATGATTACAATATTATCCTGGACTTAACACCCGTAAAGCTTAACACAGATCGAAAGGCGGGTGCCCAACCCCGAAAGGAGTTGAAATAGGGGAGCTATCCCCCCGCCAAAGGCGGCTTTCTAGGACCTTTCCTAGCTGATGCTGAGAGGATTGGGTTCTAGTCATGTGGTGATGGGCTGGTCTATCAGAGTCAGAGCTGAGCGATCTCTGCCATACCCATAGCTTACTCTGACTGTTCCTTTTACTTATATATCTTCTAGATCTCAAGTGACGGCGTCTTTTCCGTGGAATGACCTCCCTACTGCCAACCTAGAAGTTGGCAGATTGGGAGCCAAAGCGTCACATTTTTCCCTTGCCCCTCAACTTTCCCTTCATAGTTGCTGAGGGGCACAGGGCCTTGGGTGGGGTTTTGGTTTCCCGCGCGTTTTATACACCCTCCTCAGCTCCCTGCCTTGGAGTGGCTTCGGTCACCCGGGCTTTATTAGTGGTAAGCAGGGAGGGTTTTGTGGGGGCGCTCGTTTATGGCCTTGGCCTTGCTCGAGACCTTGGGGCTGTTCGGCCAGACAGCCTGGGGAACAACAACAACAACAACAACACAGATCGAATATTCCTTTAACTATGATAACAGATAATGTTTCCTTTATAACCAAAGATTTTGTTGATCATACGGACTAGTGTCCTTCCTACCTATTTCTCAAACTAAAGCTGGTCTAATGGCAACTATTATTTGTTCCCCTGCGCCTTATAGTTGCGTGTCTATCTTCAAGAATTATTCCCTTTTACTTTACTATTAATATCTATGTGCTGTCCTAGCAGATCATATACTAGCTATAACTAATCGGCATGGAGCCTTCTCTAACAAGAATAAATATTTCCCTCTTAACACATCATCTTTTTATTTATCAACAAAAGTCTAGTATCTTTTCTCTTAGTCTGTCCTATAAGAACACATCAATTATTATGGAACCACTGGGTTAGGCAAGCATTTTCTCTCTTTCTTTAAGTCTGGTTCGGGCCCAAGATGGGTCATTTAAAAATATATATTTATGGTATACTGCTAGGTGTGTACTGGAACAATTTCACCACCTCAGAGCTGGCCAATAGCTCCTCTGGAAATTCTCGCTCCCATCTACTATCTGCCGTCCCTCTTGAATCGCTTGGCTGTAAGTATGCAAACCAGCGCTGTGACGACAGGATACTGAAGGTGTATCCGCCTAGTAGGTGAGAGCGATGCTAGGCCTGAGGTGGTCTTTACTGGAACATTTGATGAGGGCTGGGTGGCTGGAATAAGTAGTTCCGAGTTCTCTTTGGTGCCCAAGTGAGGGAGAGGAAGTGGGTTGCAAGATGCAAACCCAGTGGGTTCCGAGAGGTGAATGGCCGCTGCAGAATCAATGAATGAATGAATATAGAAAAGGTGGGTGAGGGTGAAAGAAGGGAAGTTTTTATTGGTTAAGTAGGAGAGACAGTGATAATAGTGGGAGAAATAGGGTGTCGGGGCTTGACCCAACGTGCGTGAGTTGAATAATTGAGCTGGGATTGAGTTGATTTAGTTGGAGAAGTTACTTTAATGAGATTCAGGATGGCTTGCCAAGAAGGGGGCAAGGGATGGGGAGCAAGTTAATTTTGGGTGGTATAAAATCGAAAGTGCCTGCATGTTTTGGGGTTGTATTTTTGGGTGGTAGTAATTCGAAAATGGTATAAAAGGGGGAGGTAATTTTGGGTGGCATTGAGTCAAAAGGGGTACTGCTGGGGATGTCTGTCAGTGGCAGAACCTGTAAGAAGGCTGTACTGTTATTATTATAGAAGTTACGTTAAAAGGTTGTTGTCTTGTACTTTGTCTGTGAAGTTATACATTTTAATGGGAAGTGAAGCTAGGAATCTAGGTCAAGAGTGGTAGGGAGGTTGGACTGTGGACGAGCCGGCATGACCCACCTCCTCTACCAATCCTGATGTTAAGTGAATTTTGGAATGGGTGCCTCTCTGTTGTTGGGATGAAGGAGGTTTGACAAGGGGCGGGGGGGATATAACATTATGTTGAAAATTTGGATGAAGTTATCATGAAAGGTCTCAAGTTTTATAATTTGTTTTTCTGCTAATTGCTGCCAATAAGTATTTAGAGGGGGGATGTGGGCTAGATTATGAAGATGTTGTGCCGTCTGGAACTCATACCACTGAGTCCCGAACATCCACCTCAGTGCTTTATTTTGTATTCTTTGATATTTTAGTTGGTTGGTAGGGGCCGAAAGTGAAATGCTGAGTGGGACGTAGCACAAAAGAGGTCTTATAAGTGCTTTGTATAAGTGAAGCTTGGTTTTTATTGAGGCATTTCTGAATCGATAGATGGTTTGTAGGGATTTAGATGCGATGGCAATGGAAGTTTGTGCTTGTTTGTGAAATCGGATGTTTTTGTCGAATGTGAGGCCGAGTACTTTGTTTGTGGGAGAGACATTTATTTGTGTGCGGTTAGGGACAGGTGCTCAGGAGTTCTGGAATAAGGGTCTTGGGCGGGGATGTCCTTTGGCAAAGTATGTGACGTGTGATTTTTGAGGATGAGCCTGTATCTGCCATTTTTGCTCCCATTGTGCTACTTTGTCAAGTTCTCTTTGAGCTCTGTTTGTCAATGCTCATATTATTTGCGTCACGTCGTCTGCGTACATTACTGTGAGAGAGTCATTGTGAGTGGGGTTGGGAAAGTCATTTGTGTATAGGATGTAGAGGGTAAGAGCGAGCACTGAGCCCTGAGGTACGCCTGCGTTTAGTGCAAATGAATCTGAATAAAGATTAGAAAACTTAATTTTGGCTGTTCTATTATCCAAAAAGTTGCAGAGAAGTTTCTGAGTAATTAATGGGAAGTTGACATTTTCGCAGATTTTGTACTTCAAGCCTTCGTGCCACACTGTGTCAAATGCTCGTTTTATGTCCTTTGTAATTAAGGCTGTCTTGTTTTTTCGTCTGGACTGTTTGTTTATGTGAAGGTAGTTTGTGATAATGTTTAGTGCTTCTTGTGTCGATCTGTGTTGTCTAAAACCAAATTGCATGTTCGTGAGGAGTCCTTCGTCTTCGAGAAATAGTCTGAGTCGGTGGTTTATGATACGTTCTAGAGTCTTCCCAAGAGTCTCAAGTAGACTAATGGGTCTGTAGTTTAGTGGATTAGTCTTGTCTTGGTTTTTCTTGGGAATGAGGATAATGGTCGCTGTCTTGAAGCAGACGGGAAAGTAGCCTGATGCCAGGATGGCGTTGTAGAGGCGAGTGAGTGCTGTTATGAAAGTGTTAGGTAGGTGCTTTACAAGGTGGTGATTAATACCCGTGGCACCAGGCGCCTTTCTCCGTGTTTTAGACAGGATGAATTTGACTTCGTCTGGCACAATGGGAGCAGTCAGTATGTTTTGAGGGTCAAGTGTGTTTAGGTTAATGTGTGTGGTGTCATGGGAGATGTTGTCAGGGATGGTAGTGAGATGTTGTTTTATATTGCGGATGTGTTGTTCGGCAGGCCTTTCAATGGGGTGTGGGTGGTATACTTGTTGCCATGTCTGTTTAAATGTATCTGTAATAGCCCTAGGATCAGTAATTTTGTTGCCATTAACAGTGAGGGAGGATGTTCTGGGAGTGGTATTACCTTTTAAACGTTTTATATGTTGCCAGAATTCCCAGGGCTTAGTTTTTCTGTTTTGTTCTGCTGAGTGTACTAGGTGAGTCCAGTGAGCGTCATGATCAGATTGCAGGCTGTTAAGGATGTGAGTTCTGAGGTTGGAGAGGTCGTAACGTACTCGGCCTGGTATGTGGTTGTGTTTGTTCTGTTCGAATCGACGACGATAGCACACTAGGAGTCGTTGTGTTCTGATGGAGGGTCTGAAAGTGTGTTTGATTTTGTATGTAGTTTTTGGGATGGTTGTGTTGGCTGCATTTATGATTTTGTTCTGTAGGTTCTCAATTTGTTGGTCTATGTGTGTGTAGTGTTGTCCCTCATAGTCGTGTATGTAGTTGTCTTCTGATAAAATGTTTTTGAATTCTTCCCAGTTTGCTTGTGAGTAGTTAAAATGAGATTGACATGGGACTTGAATTGGGTTTGAAGAAATTGACATGAAAACTGGGATGTGATCTGATCCTGAAAGTGACCCTGGGGAAATATCATGATGGAATATATTAAAAGCTTGGTTTGAGAAAATTAAGTCAGGTTTACCATTACCGTTTGGTGTGAACACTGTGTTGAAGTCTGGGCCTTGAAAAGTTAATCTTTTGTGGTTGTGTAGTGCTAATAGTTGAATTCCATGTTGATTAATGGTATTATGTTGGAAAGCTTGGTGTCTAGCGTTAAAGTCTGCAAGTATAAGTGTAGGTGCAATGTTATTGAATAAGGTATTTAAGTCTGTGTAAGGGATGTAGGTATTGGGTCTGACATATGTGGTGGCAACTATGAGGGGTCCAAGTGTTGTGTGTGTTTTAACTGCAAGGAAATGTTTGTATGTCCAGTCTGTGATGAATTCGTGTTGAATGGTGCTTTTTATCATGATTGCAACTCCATCGTTGGCATCGCCGTCGGTCTGTCGTGTTGTGTAACCAAAGAATCTAATTTTATGTGTGTTGTACGTACAGGTGCTGTTAATTAGTATTATGTCTAGGTCATTATCTAAAATTAATTGTGTGAGTAGGTGTCTGTTAGTGTAGTAGTGTCTTATGTTGAATTGGATGACTCTTAACCTCCCCCACCTTCTTAATATAGTCACGCCTTCCGCTCTCCGGCGCTGTGATTGGCTTAGCCAGCCGCTCGGCCCCCCGCGCATCTTGAATCCACTGTCGCTTTGCCTCCACTCTTTTCTCTTCATAATATGTTCCTGGAAGCTGGTTGCAAACGTCTTTTAGTGGCTTACGGGAGTATAGGCCTGGCACTGATATATTAGACCCATTGCAACCAGGGGAAACGGCCGGTGAAGAGAGCGAGAGCGAGTTTAAAGGTGTGGCGATACATGTAGCCGGGCGCTCCGAAAATGGAGGCTTCTGATTGGTCGGCCGGGAAGGCGTGGCATGTTTATGACGTGAGCCCAAAGTGTCAAACTCAGCTGATGAAGAGAGAAGGTAAAATGGGGCGCACTGATTGGTGGATGGCCTTTTTACTTTAAATACAATAATATTTTGTACAGTCCTGGTCAGCAATTCACAAACACCAACATGATACACATTTAACCCATATGGAAATTAGTTGTTTATGCTTATAATGCTTCGAAACTCCATTATCATTAACATACTTGTAGTATATAATCTAAAATGCTGATCTACTAGGGTAGGAATAATTTGACAGTTGTTTGGAATTTTATGATATATTTAGCAAACTAATAAGCAACCAGTAATCCTCATAGCGATTGATTCTATGTCCGGGTCGAAATACGTTCAAAAAGAAGAGTTGAACACTTACGAAAATACAGCATATATATTGTACTTCGGAATTTTAAGTTCCCATTACAATCTATCTGTACGATCGATCGCTATTCAGAGCTTTGACCTACTTCGACTCCGGTCCACGAGGCACAACAACTATACAATAGCAAAAACATAAACTGTCAAAAAGCAATATATCCTTTGAATACTTTAATAGATATTACGCGCGATCGATAGCATGATTCCGACGAGGTGGTAATCTAAATTAATAATATAGTTTCAGTTTAACAAAAGATTTCCAAATAATGAAGGCTTGGTTGCCAGTCCTAACTATATCTCTAGCTAATTCTATCATAACACAAATCCTATACTTCTAACCCACATAAGTTGCGAGCATCACTACATTAATACCTAGTTACATTCACCACCTAGATTTTCAGAGAGTTGGGTCCATGTATATCCCGTTTTCAATTATATAATTATGTCAAATAAATGTCTATATTATCTACTCAAAACTCTTAAACTTAGGATCTCAGTCCATGTGTCCCGTTTCTCGTTGATATATATATGTCAAAATAAACTTCTGTGTTATCTACTCAAAACTCTTAGGCATTATCTCTCTACATTTGTATCTATCTCTTGATATAATATCCTAGATATTTCTATGTTATTTCTAGCTGAATAGCTTGTTTATTCCATCAATTGTCTAAACAAAATTATCTTTGGTTGCCCTATAAGGACACATACATTTTATTGTTGGGACACAAGACCTCTGTCAAAACAAATCTCTTCCTCTCTTAATTCCATAAGGGTCCTTAAATAAATTGGTGTGTTCTGCTGCTTCTCATCTTTACCACCTCAAGGCCGGCCAAAACATCTTGTCCATTCGCTCCATACTATTGACCACCTGGTTACAGTCTGCACTGCTTGGCTAATAATGTGCAGGCAGGCGATGTTTCGACAGGCGGCAGGACTCTGCAGGTGGATTTGTGCTGAGGGTGAGCGGTGTAGCCGGTCTTTACCTCGGTTTGGTGCTGGAATTCAGGAAATGTCTCAGGTTTTATCCCCCCATAGTGGTTGGGAAGGATAAGTGGTGAAGTTGGGCCAAGAGAGGACCAGTGTTGCCCAGGCAGGTACCTGCCTCCGTCTAAGTCTACTGGCCCCGCCCACCTCCCTACATACACGCCCCCGGCGCAATACGGACCAGTGATTGGCTGAGGCCCACGCTGGGACTTGTCAGGGTATCCCCGGGATCTTTGAAGCGTCCGCGCTCCCTCTTCCAGTTTAACATCTCCGTAATAACTTCCCAGAAGCGTATTCGTGATATTTTTCAGTGGTTGACAGGAGTAAGGGGTTGGTACCATTACATCAGAATGCTTTTTACCGGGATAGAAAATACGGGTTAGGACAGAGGGTAAGTTATGAGCCGGGCGTTTGGGAGTTGAGGTGAAGTGAGTGTTTTGGTGAGCCATAGGCGGCCTGTGATTGGCTGAGAGCTCCTCGGTGCCAGAGAATTGCCCAAGGTCGCTGGCCTGATGCAAAGTTGGCTGGCACACCTGAGTAAATCCCGCCTTCTGATTGGCTGACGGGATTACTCCTTCAATACTAATTTGAATCACTAGCGAACTACCGAACAGGAGTGTATAAAATGCAGAATCATAATCATATATCCGAAATGTCCGTAACATTCATTACAAGTATCAAGGAACAATTTTCACTCAGTCAAACACCATCTCTCCTCCTACAAACCTGATCTTCTTTTCCTCACCGAAACCCAGGTATCTGAGACAACTTCCAGCAGCCCCTTCTCAGTATCCTCCTACTTTCTCTATCCTAGTTTCAAAGCCAAAGGCGGATGTTGTACATACGTGCACAACAAACTCACATGCTCTCGTGTTCCCGATTTAGACTCCTCTGAATTCTCAACATTATGGCTCAAACTATCCTGTAATTCTCATACTAAATATTTCTGTGCTGTCTATCTTTCCCCTAACTCTACCGACTTTCCCAAATTCTTTGACTATCTAAACTCTAAAGTGGAACACATTCTATTCATCTCTCCCTTCTCTGAAATCTCCATCTTAGGAGACTTCAACGTTCACCACCACCAATGGCTCTCCTCTCACACAACTGACCAACCTGGTGAACAAGCCTACGTCTTTTCTATCATGAATGACCTAGAGCAGCTGGTCCAGCAACCCACCCGTATCCCAGATCGCTTCGGAGATCGGCCCAACATTCTTGACTTATTTCTGACTTCTAACCCTTCTTCTTATATTGCCAATCTTTTCTATCGCTTGGGTCCTCCGACCATAAACTTATCTCCGTCACCTGTCCTATCTCTTCAGTACGGCCACCCGATCATCCCAACCGGCAGCGCTTGTAGCATTCCGACTGGGAGGCTCTCCGGCAGTACTTCTTTGATTTCCCATGGAATGACCCTCTGCTTCCATGGCCGAGGTCCCTCGGAGAGTGCTGAACGCATTACCGAGGTAATCCTCTCGGGCATGGAAGCGTACATTCCATTTTCTTTCTCTCAGTCTAATGCAAAAAAATCTTGGTTTACTCACGCATGTTCTACTGCTGTCCACAACAAGGAGGAAGCATTCAAATGGTACCGACGCCTTAAAACTCAAGAATCTCATTCTTCCTCTGTTTCTGCCCGGAATCAAGCCAAATCTGTTCTTCGACTTGCCAAGCACTCTTTCATCAATAATAAATGCACTGAACTATCCAACTCTAGCTCTTCCCAAGCTTTCTGGCATCTAGCCAAAAACCTCTCCAACAATTTTTCTTCCTCGTCTTTCCCTCCCCTTTTCCTCTCTGATGGCACAACCATCACTTTTTTCTCTGACAAAGCTGAACTCTTTGCTCAAACTTTTGCTAGAAACTCCACCTTGGATGATTCCGGTGCTATTCCTCCCTCTCTACCCCCCTCTCTCCTACTTATGCCTAATATCCTAATCTCTTCTAAAGATGTACTTTCTACCCTCTCTGGGCTTAATACTAAGAAGGCGTATGGCCCGGACAGTGTTCCTCCTGTTGTACTCAAAAACTGTGCTTCCGTCCTGACCCCCTTTCCCCTCTTTCGTCTCTGTCACTCCTCTAACGTCTTCCCTTCTTGCTGAAAGTTTGATCTCATGCAACCTGTCCCAAAGAAGGGTGACTCCTCTCATCCCTCCAACTATAGTCCAATTGCTCTCATCTCTTGCATCTCTAAAGATTTTGAAACTATTCTTGCTTGCAAATTTCTTAAGCATTTATCTTCTCATAATCTGCTCTCAGATCGCCAGTATTGCTTCCTTAACCCTTCTTTGGCGGTGCGCAACTTATGTCGTGTGAAATAAATATGGACTAAGTGGCGGTTCACAACTTATGTCGTGTGCCATTTTCACCACATAATGTTGCTGAGAGAGAGAGATAAGTGGTGGAAGGAGAGTAGCAAGCGTATGACTGCACAAAGACCACCGCGGCAGACCTACTGACATGAATCCCACCCTCCCCCACCCTCATGCACTCGCTACACAGGGAATTATGTAGGGAACTACCTAATTACATGGTTTTTGCACTCGTGTTGCGCGATCATTGCAAGAAAACCAGCAGTCGTACAAGGATGGTTAGGGTGTCATTGGAAAGCTCTGTTTATGCCCTTTCAGGGATAGATACTTGTTTTACGCTCTGGGTCTTATTTAGGCATGAAAATGATCACGTAAACAACCCTACTTAGGGTAAAAACACCCCGCTGGGCAGTACATATAAATTACCGCCTAGGCCGTTCGTAAGGTGTTAAGGGTCGCTCTACTGGTGATCTTTTTTCATATCTTACTAACTCTTGGTCATCCAACTTTCGGGACTTCGGTGAGACTTTTTATGTTGCACTAGACATATTGAAGGCCTTCGATAGAGTCTGGCACAAATATTTAATTTCCAAACTGCCCTTCTTCAGTTTCTGTCCCTCCATCTGTGCCTTTGTCTCTAATTTCCTTTCCGGCGTTCCATAGCGGCGGTTATGGACGGCCATCGCTCATTTCCTCATCATATCAACTCTGGTGTTCCTCAGGGTTATGTCCTATCTCCTATTGTCTTTCTAATTTTCATAAATTATCTTCTCAACTGTACATCCAGTCCCATCCATTCATATGCAGACGACTCTACTTTACACCACTCAATTAGTTTTCCAGAACGCCCCAGCCAGCAGTCCCTCAAAAGCAGGGGTGTAAAAAGTACTTAATAATTATACTCAAGTTCAAGTAAAAGTATGTAATCAAAAAGTTACTCAGGTAAAAGTAAAAGTACCCAACTAAAAAGTTACTTGAGTTGAAGTAAAAAAGTATCTACCGAATGAATTACTCAAGTACCAAAAGTAAAAAGTATTTTCCCAAATTGTTAAGATGCATATGAAATAACTGTTATATATATACAGTATACAGTATATATATAGTATATATATATATACATATATATATATATATATATATATATATATATATATATATATATATATATATATATATATATATATATATATATATATATATATATATATATATATATATATTATATATATACTGTATATATATATATATATATATATATATATGTATGTATGTATGTATACTGTATAATTATATATATATATATATATGTATATATATATATATATATATATATATATATATATATATATATATATATATATACCATAGACCCTATGATATATACTGTATATATATATAAATGGAACACCCTGTTCTTAACATTAATCCTCCATTACAAACCCCAATGGAAAGAATAACATGACTTGTGATGATGATGATTAACGTAACTTGTATTTTCTTATATACTGTAATTATCTTCTTTGTATCAAGAATGCACAACAATTATGTTATTTTTTGTTTTTGCATGAGTTATTTTTGTATAGCTAATGCTCGTTTTATGTTTACGGTTGTCTTTGTTACATGAACTTGGGGACAAAATATATTCACAATAGATGAGTGTCTAATGAAATAGAAATGCTGAGTCGATCATGGGTGGAAAGGGTGAGTTGTGAAACCTGTGGGATTAGGTGGGACAATGGGAGAGTCTCTTAGGATACCTTGGGGGTTGGGGGAGAAGGAGGCCTATCAGCGCCATATATTATATATAAATATATATATATATATATATATATATATATATATATATATATATATATATATATATATATATAGAGGTGACCTTTGAACTAGCCAAGGAATGTCTCACCTACATTCAGGGAATGTCCATGGGAAATGCTATTGGGAATTTCAAATCTATTCGAAGGAATATTTCGGAAATTTGCTGAAGTTTTACTCCACAAAATTAAAAGAAGTAAATTAACTGTAGTGGAGTAAAAGTACAAGTACTTCTTGTAAATAATACTCAAGTTAGAGTAAAAGTACCGGGCAAAAAATATACTTTTTAAAAAGTAGATACTGAGAAAATTTACTTAAGTACTGTACTTGAGTAAATGTACTTCGTTACCTTTACACCCCTGCTCAAAAGTAAACGTAATGAAGCCATAAAATGCTTATCTTCTGATCTAGCTACTATTTCCAATTGGGGTAGAGAAAACCTTGTTGCATTTAATGCATCCAAAACTCAATTTATCCATCTTACTACCTGTCAGGAACCTCCAGAGGACTATCCCTTATTCTTCAACAATACAAAAATCAATCCTTCTTCTCCCAATATTCTTGGTGTCTCTTTTTCTTCAGTTTACACTTGGAAGGACCACAGTACCAGTCTTGCTAAGGCAGCCTCCCAGAAGCTGGGTATGGTCAACCGCCTCAAGGGGTTCTTTACCCCTGCGCAGCTTCTTGCTCTGTACAGGGGCACAGTGCATCCTTGTATTGAGTACTGTTCACATGTGTGGGGAGGATCCTCTCACACCACACTCCTAGATAAAGTAGAAAGGAAAGCCTTTCTTATCATTAACTCCCGTCCACTCACCTACTCTCTGCAATCTCTCTCTCTTCGCTACAACGTTGCATCTCTCTCACTATTTTATCGCTACTACAATAATCAGTGTTCCTCGGAGCTTTCCCAGTGTATACCACCTCCTCTACGTAGGGTACGTAGTACCTGCCTTGCAACACAATCCCACCCCTATTCTGTGCAACTCTCCAACCCAAGAGTGAAACGCTATTCTCAGACTTTCTTCTATTCAACTGCTGATCTCTGGAACTCTCTCCCAGAATCAGTCATTCCCTCTTCCTATGACTTAAATTGCTTCAAACTCCGTGTGTCCAGGTATTTTAGCCCGAACGTCCCTTGATTTTGGCCCTGTCTCTCTTTCAACTCTGGAGGAGGCACTCGCTGCAGGCTGTTCTGCTTTTTGTCTCCCTCATTCACATAGAAAAAATAAAAAAAATGCCACAGAGATGAGAGCCAAGACCAACTCAGCTTAATGCAATGTCTCCATATGTGTATACAACAGTTAGGGACAAATAACTCAAATGTTACTCAGAGGTCAAGGATGATTGTCAAAATCAAATGTTAGACAGTAATTTTACTTAATTTCTAGTTATTCAATTTTCAAAAAGTTCAACCCAAATTAATTGTCAATGTATTGATCATGAAATATAGAATTATATTAACTTTTATAGCTAATAGTTATATGCCAAGAACAGAGGTATTTTTGTATGACTACGTTAACCCAAAAACAGCGACCGTCCTCAATGGAGGTTTTTCTGGAGCACTGTGACTGTCCTCAATAGATCCAGAGCATATTTTTTTTTTAGAAAACACCCCAGTGGCACTAAAAACAAAGCTATTTATGATTAGGTGAGATAATTCCCCTCCATTACTTTCTATCACTCCTACATATGTGTCCCACCGCCCACCCTCCTCCTTTCCCCTTTCCTAAATGAGCTGCTATTTTACCTCTTATTCCCCATTTTATTGGGCAATTTTCGGCTCAACCCCCCCCCCCCCCCCTCCCGATCTCTTTAACACGGGTGAGTCAGCTAGAGATCCTTGCAACACAGAGACTTCTACTCAGACTCGTCAGTGTCGCTCTTCAGCTCAGAGAGGGAAGATATACGTCCCTCCGGCTCTCGCCTCATGATGCGACCTTGCGGCAATAATACGTCTTTTTCACCCCCTAAATGCTATTCCCACTTATTTTATTGCTCTTAAATTTTCATATGTTCATATTAACCCCACCAGACATATTATCTTAACTTACGTACGGGTTGGCAGACCGCCCGGTATTTCCCCCACAACAGTCTTTCTCACACTGAGGGACCGTTAGGATTCGGAGGAATTTTGGGTTGCCATCAATCGACAGATTATGATCTAACTTACCTAACTTACTGAGCTCAAAATGACACAGAAGCGTCATATAACTTAATATTGAGCTATTTCACTAGCTTCATATGACACGGTAGCGTCATTTGATAGTTTTGGGCGGAACCGTCATATGACGCGGTAGCGTCATATGTGACGGAGGGGGTTAAAAGCAAATAGGCGCATATGGATAAGTAATAATTATATATATGTTACATATGACGATTTTCGTCAGAATAGAACCAAATACCTTCGCTTGGCGGGAGGGTATGAACTACCATAGCTTCGCAGTTTATGAGTTAAAAGTCCTTCCAATTTCATTATTGTTTTCCCTTGTTATGTTGTATATGGAATATATATTGTCATGGCCCTATCTGTTTCATGTCTCAATTATGTTATTCCTCAGTTTTAGTTAAGTCTCTCATGCTTCATTGTTCAACCTTAAATATGAATCAGTTTCTTTTTCATAAACTCGAATGGAATGAAGCCTCATTTCCTTTTAATTATGTTCGACTTGAGTGAAGCCTCAAGACTTTTATCCATTTAACTTTGAGACCTGGATATGAAGCTCCGACCTTGGTTATTAGAGACAGGCCGGGCTTCATCCAAAGCTATATAAGGCTCCCAGAATTTGAGTTTAGTCAGTCTCATCTCAACACGACAACGAGGTCTCTTTTACTCTCCCCAAGGTGTGAGGGGTGAGCTTGGATAGGAGAAGGCATCACCAATGGATAAGTTTGTGTGTTCCCTGTTTTTAAATTGGGGTTGATTGGGGTTAAATTAACATTGATAATGTTTTTGTGTGCAGTTGGGATATAGGAATCTCCTACATATTAATTGTTTGTTTATATGTATCATTAAACCTAAGAATATAATATTTAAACAAACTTAATTGTTTCAAAAGGTGTATGTTGCCTTTATGGACTCGGAGAAGGCCTATGACAGAGTGGATAGAGAAGGTTTGTGGAAAGTACTTAGAATATACGGAGTAGAGGGCAAGTTGCTGAAAGCAGTGAAGAGCATGTATGAGGGTGCAAAGGCGGCAGTACGTGTGGAGAGTGAGCAGAGCGAGTTTTTTTACCTGAATGTTGGTTTGAAACACGGGTGTGTGATGTCCCCGTGGTTGTTTACTGTATATATGGATGGAATCATGAAAGAAATACTATCAAGAGCAGTGGATGTTGGTGTATCGCTGAAAAGGGAGGGAATTGAGTAAGCTACCTATACTGCTGTTTGCGGATGATACAGTTCTGATGAGTGATAATGAATGGGAGTTGCAGGGTCTGGTAAATGAGTTTGGAACACTGTGCGAAAAACGGAATTTGAAGGTAAATGCGGGGAAGAGCAAGGTTATGGTCTTCGAAAGGGGTGAAGTCACAGAGTGTCAGGTGAAGCTGAACGGTCAGGCTATGGAGATCATCAACTCTTTTAAGTATCTGGGCAGTGTGTTGAGTAAAGATGGGACTATGGATGAAGAAGTGTGGGAGAGGGTACAACAGGGGAAGAGGGTTGTAGGAACGCTAAAAGCAGTAACAAGAAATAGGGAGGTCAGTATGGAAGTGAAGAAGTTCTTGCATGACAGTGTGGTAATCCCGACAGTCGACACTGACTTACGGAAGCGAAGCATGGACGTTGGTTGAGAGGCTCAGACCAAGAGTGAGAGCAGTGGAAATGAATTACTTAAGGAGTGTGTGCGGAGTTACATGGAGGGATAGACAGACTAATCAGGAAGTAAGAAGGAGGTGTGGTGTGGAGGTAGATGTGCTGGAAAGTGTGAAAAGGAACAACTTGAGATGGTTCGGCCATATGGAAAGCGAGAGAATGACTAAGAGGGTGTAAGAGAGCGAGGTGGAGGGACAGAGAGGGACAGACCGAATGAGAGGTGTGGAAGGATGGAGTGAGGAAGTACATGAACGAAGGTGGTGCTGGTTGGGGGGAGGGACGTCGACTGACTGGGGACAGAGGTGCGTGGGGGCGGTTCGTTCGTTTCCACCCCTTCGGGGATCACGGTGTTAGGCAATAGATAGATAGATAGATAGATAGAATTGTTTCATAATTCCTTTTTTGTATTATTACCTTATTATCACATTTTTATCTTAATAACTTCTATCATAATTGCCTTATAATAACTTTCTTATTAATTAACTCATAAAACTCACTTTAACACCTTACGAGCGGCCTAGACGGTAATTTATATGTACCGCCCAGCGGGGTGTTTTTACCCTAAATTGGGTTGTTTACGTGATCATTTTCATGCCTAAATAAGACCCAGGGCGTAAAACAAGTATCTATCCCTGAAAGGGCATAAACAGAGCTTTCCAATGACACCCCAACCATCCTTGTACGACCACTGGTTTTCTTGCAACGATCGCGCAACACGAGTGCAAAAACCATTTAATTAGGTACTTTCCCTACATAATTCCCTGTGTAGCGAGTGTGAGGGGGGATGGAAGGGTGGTTTTCACTTCAGTTGGCCCACCGCGGTGGTGGGCGGTGGTCATAGCCTTACTACGCTCCTCACACCGCTCAGCTCTCTCTCTCTGCAACATTACGTGCTGAAAATGGCACACGACATAAGTTGTGAACCGCCACTTAGTCCAAATTTATTTCACACGACATAAGTTGCGCGCCTCCAAAGAAGGGTTAATCTTATGGCGTAACCTCCTGTTAGTTGATTAAAATCCCTAGACTCTTATTACATTGCTTCAAAGTTCTCTATTAATATTAACTGGCTGGTGGGGGCGTTATAATGTACAGTAGACCTGCTATAATTGTAGATATTAGAAAAGTCATGTCTGATGGTCTTTCTCCTTATTTATTCTCTTTGTGTGTTTTTAATGAGGATGAGGGAGGCAAAAGGCAATGCTGCATGTGACGAGTGCCTCCTCCATAGTTGAAAGAGTGAAAGGGTCAAAATCAAGGTATGTTCAAGCCAAAATGCCTGGACACACAGAGTTTGATGCAATTTAATTCATAGGATGAGGGAAAGATGGAGTCAGAAAGTGCTTCATTCTCTATGTAGAGGAGGTGCCATACATTGAGAGAGCTCTGAGGAACACTGATTATTGTAATAGCGGTAGAATAGCGAGAGAGATGCAACTTCTGCTTATCAGAATTCATTTATCCCCAGAGCTACTACTCTTTGGAATTCACTTCCCTCGAATTGCTTTCCACAAACTTACAATCAACAAATGTTTAAATCCAGTTGTTACAAACATTTTATGAATGGAGGATGCCTTTAGGCACATGGACCTTTTTGTTTTATCTGTGTTTTTCCTTCCTCCGTTCATTGTCTCTTAAAAAAAAAAAAAAAAAAAAAAAAAAACATTGTGGCGAAGAGAGAGAGAGATTGCAGAGGATCAGCGAGTAGACGTGAGTTAATGAGACGAAAGGCTTTCTTTTCTACTTTGTCTAGAAGTGCTGTGTGAGGGGATCCTCCCCACACATGTGAACAATAGTCAATACAGGGCCGAACAGAGCAAGAAGCTGTGCAGGGTAAAAGAACCCCCGGAGGCAGTTGAGCACACCCAACTTCTGGGAAGCTGCTTTAGCAAGAGTGTTAATATGTTTTTTTTTCAAGAGAGATCAGAAGAAAAAGAAACACCAAGGATACTGAGATAAGATGAAGGGTTCATCTGTGTATTGTTGAATTATATGGGATTAACCTGTGGGAGTTCTTGATGGGTAGATAAATGGAGAAATTGGGTTTTAGGAGCATTGAAAGTAAAAAGATTTTCTCAGGCCAAGCTGGAAATGGTTGATAGATCAGAAGATAGTGTTCTATGGCCTCATCATATGAGATTGTGAGTGATTGCTTGCTAGGGCATTCTGAAAAATAAGTTGAGTAGTGTAGCCTGAGGTAGAGTTGATAGGTTGAGGAAGTGAAACATTTCCATCCACAACCGCAGCTATGGAACGGCCAGAAAGGAAATTAGAGAAGGAGGGATAAAAACCGAAGGAGGGTAATTTAGAAATGAGATATTTGTGCCAGACTCTACCGAAGGCCTTTGATATGTCTAGTGCAATAGAAAAGGTCTCACCGAACTCCTGAAAGGAGGATGACCAAGAGTTAAGTTCGTTGCACACTGACACGGTAGCCCCTTCAAGACTGGCACGAACACCCACGACACATACAAATTCTGTGTCTTGCCGAATTTACTAGAGATCGCGGCAAAAATAGCTGGCGTTAGAGTCTTTTCTCTACCGTATCTCTTCTGCACGACTTGATAAGACTAGCGATGCCGATACGGTGGAGAAACGAATGCTACGAAGAAGATAGGAAAAGTCGTGCGAAGGGTACACGACTAGTCCACGGAAAAGATACGACCCAATTGTATCGACGCCGTATCAACGCCGTGAGAGGTGCAACTGGATTGAAGCTAGACGCGCGGTTGCCAACTCAACCGTTGCCAATTTTCAGCACGGAAGAGATGCGGTCCGTACGGCGGGCTTATGCACCAGACGACGTTGATACGGGCCATACGGCTTTGATACGGACCATACGTCTTTGATACGGACCACACAATTGTGATACGGCGAGTTCGTGATGGAGACCAGACTCAGACGATTTCTTACAGTTGCCGGGGGATTCCCACAAACTTTTGAACAGCCCAAAATCTCGTATCGACCCCCGATACGTCGCTTCGACGGCTAATTTCCGATATCCACGATTATGTTGCCAATTCGCCGTATCAGGCTGAAATTTTGAGTCGGGAACTCGTCTGGAGGGGCTTTCGTGTCACTGTGCAACGACCTTTAGTAAGATAAGCAAGAAGATCACCATTAGAGTGACCCTTAAGGAAGCCATACTGGCAATCTGAGAGTAGATTATGAGAAGAGAAATGCTTAAGAAATGTTGAAGTAAGAATAGTTTCAAAACTTTGGAGATGCAATTTTTTTTTTTTTTTTCTATGTGAATGAGGGAGACAAAAAACATGACTACCTGCAGCGAGTGCCTCCCCCAGATTTCAAAGAGTGACAGGGCCGAAATCAAGGGACGTTCGAGCTAAAATGCCTGGACACACAGAGTTTGAAGCAATTTAAGTCATAGGAAGAAGGAAAGACTGATTCTGGGAGAGAGTTCCAGAGATCAGCAGTTGAATAGAAGAAAGTCTGAGAATAGCATTTCACTCTTGGGTTGGAGAGTTGCACAGAGTAGGGGTGAGATTGTGTTGCAAGGCGGGTACTACGTACCCTACGTAGAGGAGGTGGTATACACTGGGAAATCTCCGAGGAACACTGATTATTGTAGTAGCGATAGAATAGTGAGAGAGATGCAACATTGCGGCGAAGAGAGAGAGATTGCAGAGAATTGGTGAGTGGACGGGAGTTAATGATACGAAAGGCTTTCCTTTCTACTTTATCTAGGAGTGCGGTGTGAGAGGATCCTCCCCACACATGTGAACAATACTCAATACAAGAACGCACTGTGCCCCTCCCTGTACAGAGCAAGTAGCTGCGCAGGGGTAAAGAACCCCTTGAGGCGGTTGAGCACACCCAGCTTCTGGGAGGCTGCCTTAGCGAGACTGGTAATATGGTCTTTCCAAGTGAGAGCAGAAAAAAAGAGACACCGAGAACATTGAGGGAAGATGAAGGGTTGATTTTTGTATTGTTGAAGAATAAGGGATAGTCCTCTGGAGGTTCCTGACGGGTAGTAAGATGGATAAATTGAGTATTGGAAGCATTAAATGTAACAAGGTTTTCTCTACCCCAATTGGAAATAGTAGCTAGATCAGAAGAGAAGCATTTTATGGCTTCATTACGTTTACTTTTGAGGGACTGCTGGCTGGGGCGTTCTGGAAAACTAATTGAGTGGTGTAAAGTAGAGTCGTCTGCATATGAATGGATGGGACTGGATGTACAGTTGAGAAGATAATTTATGAAAATTAGAAAGACAATAGGAGATAGGACATAACCCTGAGGAACACCAGAGTTGATAGGATGAAGAAATGAGTGATGGCCGTCCATAACCGCCGCTATGGAACGGCCGGAAAGGAAATTAGAGACAAAGGCACAGATGGAGGGACAGAAACTGAAGAAGGGCAGTTAGGAAATTTAAGATTTGTGCCAGACTCTATCGAAGGCCTTCAATATCTCTAGTGCAACAGAAAAAGTCTCACCGAAGTCCCGAAAGTTGGATGACCAAGAGTTAGTAAGATATGAAAAAAGATCACCAGTAGAACGACCCTTAATAGGGGAGGCTGAAGCTTACACCCCCAAGTCAGCCTGTATAAGAGATAGAGTTTCTGGCATTATACCATCTTATTACATATGGTAATATTAAGACTCGATGAAAAAATCAGATCTCTATGTGCGCGCACGCGCGCGTGAGCGCAAAATTTCATAAAATGTCATTGCACTTTTGTAAAACCATCTAGTCACTCAAAATTGTTCAAATTTCCCGCAATTTTGGCACGGCATAGAGTACTAGCATCCCCAACACCGTGCTGTTTAAATATACCCCTATTGAATAATAGAAAGTGCTGAAATAAATATATTACATTATCATCTTTGGGTTACAGCTGATTTGACTCCAAAAGGGTCAAAACTCAGACATTTTCGGCAAATCGGCATTTTTTTTAAACGGACAGGCCTTCCTATGTACCCCTATGTACTCAATGTAGAAGGGGAATGCATTTGAGCAATAGATAAAAATATAGATTGACTCGTAAGTGCAAAAAAATGATACCAAACCACACAAATTCTTAGATTTTCATGACTGTAAATTATTTTTGGGGCAGAGAAAACAGTTTGTCCTCCTTAGCTTCTGTTTTCTCTCATAGCGCGCACATAGAAGATCGAGAGTAATGACTAACTAAACAAAAAATTTGTCAGGGGATTGCTTTTCAGAATTTATGAAACAACTTTCTACAAAAAAACATGATTTTGGGGCCCCCCCAAGGGGGCCTTAGGGATATCATATGGGTGTTTATGCCCTCATATGATCATTTCTATTGCTTACATCAGCCCTTTAGACTACAGACACAACAAAACAAATTGTGTGGCTGAAAGAAAAAAAATAAATCGGGGGTTGATGTCGAACCCCCGGCCCGGGGGGTTATGGATGCGATATATATTTTTGTTCCTTCCTATGCTATTCTCCTATGTTGAAAGAAGCATTATAGAACAAAAACACAATAATTATAAATTTTGATCTCTGGGCTCAGAACAGGGTTCAGCCTTTAACCCGTACAGCCCCAGCGACGCGTCTGACGCGTCGGCGATGTATGTAACGCACAGCCCCAGAGACGCGCCTGACGCGTCACCCTAATTGCGCCGACCGTAACCTCAGGTGTAGCCACTCAAGAAGGCTCAGATTTGTATGGGAACTGTGTACGTATCCCACGCAACCGTGCCGATGGTTGAAAACTCTCAGAGTCCACGTGCGTGCGCGCGAGCGCGCAATAACCTGTTTTTTTGGATAATTGCCTTCAATTTTTTACTCTTGTAAAATCCGTTTTCGGGGGCTCTGTAGGACCATTTTTTAAGCTTTTTGAGCGGTTTTTCGTGGTTTTTCCTTCATTCCTAACCCATTCGCTATTGTTTCTGGAATAAAACCATTTTTTGAAAACCGGCCGGGTTCTGGTGCGCAAACATTACAAAACTAGCCGGGGCTCCACGGGTTAAGGAAGCCATACTGGCTCTGAGAGCAGATTATGAGAAGAGAAATGCTTAAGAAATTTGGAAGCAAGAATAGTTTCAAAAAATTTAGAGATGCAAGAGATGAGAGCAATTGGACGATAGTAGGAGGGTTGAGAGCAGTCACCCTTCTTTGGGACAGGTTGAATGAGAGCAAACTTCCAACAAGAAGGAAAGACGTTAGAGGAGAGACAGAGACGAAAGAGTTTGCCAAGGCAGGGGGTCAGCACGGAAGCACAGTTTTTAAGTACAACAGGAGGAACACCGTCCGGACCATACGCCTTCTTAGTAGAGAGGCCCAGAGAGGGTAGAAAGTACATCTTTAGAAGAGATTAGGATATTAGGCATAAGTGGAGAGGGACGAATAGCACTGGAGTCATCCAAGGTGGAGTTTCTGGCAAAAGTTTGATCAAAGAGTTTAGCTTTGTCAGAGGAAGAAGTGATGGCTGTGCCATCAGAGTGGAAAAGGGAAGGGAAAGATGAGGAAGAAAAGTTGATGGAGAGGTTTTTGGCTAGATGCCAGAAAGCTTGGGATAAGCTAGAGTTGGATAGTTCAGTACATTTATTATTTATGAAAGAGTGCTTGGCAAGTCGAAGAACAGATTTGGCTTGATTCCGGCCAGAAACATAGGAAGAATGAGACTCTTGAGTTTTAAGGCGTCGGTACCGTTTGAATGCTTCCTCCTTGTTGTGGACAGCAGTAGAACAAGCGTGAGTAAACCAAGATTTGTTTGCATTAGACTGAGAGAAAGAAAATGGAATGTACGCTTCCATGCCCGAGAGGATTACCTCGGTAATGAGTTCAGCACTCTCCGAGGGTCCTCGGCCACGGAAGCAGAAGTCATTCCATGGGAAATCAAAGAAGTACTGCCGGAGAGCCTCCCAGTCGGCAGCGCCAAAGTGCCACAAGGGCCGCCTGCTGGGAGGATCGGATGGCCGTACTGAAGAGATAGGACAGGTGACGGAGATAAGTTTATGGTCGGAGGATGAGAGCAATTGGACGATAGTTGGAGGATTAAGAGCAGTCACCCTTTTTGGGGGGCAGGTTGATTGAGAGCAAACTTCAAGCGAGAAGGGAAGACGTTAGAGGAGAGACAGAGACGGAAGAGTTTGTTTAGACAGGAAGTCAGCACGAAAGCACTGTTTTTTATAACAACAGGAGGAACACCGTCTGGTCCGCGCGCCTTTTTAGTATTAAGACCAGAGAGGGTAGAAAGTACATCTTTAGAAAACATTAGGATATTAGTCATAAGTAGGAGAGAGGGGGTGGAGAGGGAGGAATAGTACCAGAATCATTCAAGGAGGAGTTTCTAGCAAAAGTTTTGGCGAAATGTTCAGCTTTGTCAGAGGAAGAAGTGACAGTAGTGCCATCAGAGTGGAACAGAAGAGGAAAAGATGAGGAAGAGCAAATGTTGGTGAGGTTATTGGCTAGATGCAAGAAACCTTGGGAAGAGCTAGAGTTAAATAGTTCAGTGCATTTATTATTGATGAAAGAGTGCTTGGCGAATCTAGGAACAGATTTAGCTTGATTCCGGGTAGATATATAGGAAGAATTAAATTCTTGAGTTTGGAGGCGACGGTACCATTAGAATTCTTCCTCCTTATTGCGGACAGCAGTAGAACAAGCGTGAGTAAACCAAGATTTTTTAGTATTAGACTGAGAGAAAGAGAATGGAATGTATGCCTCCACGCCCGAAAAGATTACCTCGGTAATGCGTTCAGCACTCTCCATGGGTCCCAGGCCACGAAAGCAAAAATCGTTCCATGGGAAATATAATAAACACTGCCGAAGAGCCTCCCAGTCGGCAGCACCAAAGTACCACAAGCGCCACAGGCTGGGAGGGTTGGGTAGCCGTACTGGAGAGATAGGACAGGTGACAGATTCAAGCTCATGGTCGGAGGAGCCCAAAGAAGAGAAAAGATCGACAGTATAAGCGGAAGGATTATATATTAGAAACAAGTCAAGAATGTTGGGCTGATCTCCGAAGTGATCCGGGATACGGTTGGTTGCTGAACCTACCGGTCTAGGTCATTTAGGATAGAACAAATGTAAGCTTGTTTACCTGCTTGGTCAGTGGAAAGAGAGGAGAGCCATTGGAGGTTGTTATCTTTGAAATCTCCTAAGATGGTGAATTCTGAGAAAGATGAGATGGACAGGATGTGTTCCACTTTAGAGTTTAGATAGTCAAAGTATTTGGGAAAGTCAGTAGAGTTAGGGGAAAGCTAGACAGCACTGAAATATTTAGTATAGGAGTGACGATAGTTTGAGCCATAAAGTTGAGAATTCAGAGGATTCGAAGTCCGAAACACTGGAGCAAGTGAGTTTGTTGTGCACGAATACACAACATACACTTTTGGCTTGGAAGCTAAGATAGAGAAAGTAGGAGGATACAAAGAAGGGGCTGCTGGCAGTTGCTAAAGACAGTTGAAGAAAAGAAGATCGAATTTGATGGAGGACAGGTGGTGTTCGACAGAGGAAAAGTCGTAGGAAAGGCCGCGAATGTTGCTGAAGTTATTAGTAAGAGTGACAGGCTGTGGTCTAGAGCATTTTGAAGGGTCGGCTGGTGAAGGGCAGTTATAGATAAGGGTATTTGTTCCCCCCTTCCCCCTAGGGTGACGGGTAATGTCTTACAAATGGTGTCATATTTATTATAGCCAGTTTGTCTACACGCAGATATGGATGTAAAGAAATAGTATACAGGGTGATTAAAAAAAAGTGTAATGATTTCACATGTATGTCATTTCTTCATTTTTTAACCTACACACTTTATCTTTTCAGGTTGTGATGGTGGTATCATGCCATTTGGCATAAGTCAACTACAAGGTTCTAGCTAAAATGGTATTCACAGCGGAGCAGAAAGTCAAGATAGTTGAATTCTGGTATGAGACCAAATCGTACGTCACAGTCCGTCGTCGGTTCTGCCGCGAGTTCAAAGTTCAAACACGTGATGGACCTAAAAAAAAACTGCAACAAAGGCAGTGAGCTTTGGGCCCTTCAGCTGCCCCTCTGTGATCTCCTCAGGTAGCTCAGAGCCCCAGAAGATGTTGTTATGGCTGTTGATGGAGCCGTTGATGTGGAAGTGTGCCTCGTCGGAGAACCAGATGTGGTTGATCCATCCTGGGGTGCGTTCAAGCTTTTGGCTGAGCCAATCACACATGACATGCCTTCTTTGCATGTCCTCAGCTTTTAGTTTATGCCTCACAGATATGGTGTAAGAGAATAGCTTGAGCTCCTTGGTCATAATACGCAACAGACTGGAGGGGGAGAGTCCCAACTCTTGGGAGCGGCGGCGGTGAGACTTCTTTGGGCTTCTGATGGCTGAGTTGCGCACAGTATCAATGTTTGCCTGGTTCTTTGTGACTGCTGCTGGACGTCCACTGTTACCCTGGTGTGTGCTGTGGACAGTACCCTTGCTCTCAAAGTGCTTGACAAACCTCAGTATAACATTATTTTTAGGTCCATCACGTGTTTGAACTTTGAACTCGCGGCAGAACCGACGACCGACTGTGACGTACGATTTGGTCTCATACCAGAATTCAACTATCTTGACTTTCTGCTCGGCTGTGAATACCATTTTAGCTAGAACCTTGTAGTTGACTTATGCCAAATGGCATGATACCACCATCACAACCTGAAAAGATAAAGTGTGTAGGTTAAAAAATTAAGAAATTACATACATGTGAAATCATTACACTTTTTTTTAATCACCCTTGTATTTGCAAGTAAAATAGTTTAGGGTAATTCTCTAATATAGTTAACTTCTCTGAATGAGTTGCCCTTTATATGACGATAATTCTGAAATGTGGACCATTATTCTGAACAACAGGATATAGATTAAATATTTAATTCAGTTTATTCTTATAATGTTTTCTTTAAAAAATAATTATGTTTAACTAACCGAGAGCATATCATTATAATTATCTAATATGCTCAATTCCAATATGTTGTAATAAGTAATTGTATTCCTACAAAGGTCAAGCATGAATGACAAGGTCAAATTTAGCAAATTAATAGTAAATATATATATCCGGATTCTGATCCTGGGTTGAGCAAAGGTCATGAACAGAAAATACAATTTGTTTTTAGGGCTCTTTGTTGCATATTTGTATAATGTTTGTTCGTTTGCATCGTTAATTGTGGGTGATGGTGCTGAGGGGAGTTTCTGAGTATTGCCATAATAAATCTAGCAAAACACAAAGTGTAACAGATTTGTCATGAGGGAAAAAATACTTCAAGGTATTATTTTAATTAAATATACTGTATGTTTGTGTAATGTATTCTTTATATAGAAATTAGTTGTTCATGTACTTCAACTAAATGCTTCGCTATGATTGGATAACTCCCAAGGCAGCCACACTCCTCGTTACTGAACACCAAGGTCTGCCTAGGCAAACTCTTTTGTCCCTGTCTTTTCCCTAACTTCCTTCTTGCTGGAAGTTTGCTCTCATTCAACATGTCCCAAAGAAGGGTGACTGCTCTTAACCCTCTAATTATCATATAATTGTTTTCATTTCTTGCATCTCTAAAGTTGCTTGAACTATCCTGAATTCAAAATTTCTTAACCATTTGTCTTCCCATAGTCTACTTTCAGATCGCCAGTATGGTTTCCTTAACCCCTACTGTTCCAGAGGGTATTACTATAAATGTAACCTCAAGTACCCAGTATTGTGGCCAAAATGGCTTCAGAATCGAGAGAGAGCAACCTCTCACCCCGAAACTTGAACAAGTACTGAGCCAGCTCGCCGGTGGGACCTTATACACTCTGAGAAGTGTTGCCAAGGACTCAAAGTAGTGTTTACAAGTTATGATGCCAGGTACCGGTCAGTACAAGGACCGCATATTACGGACAGACATTGTACGTCACTGGTAATGGCGAGTTACTTTTTTACTGTGGGCCAACGTACGTCGCTGGTATAGTAAGGGTTAAGAGCCGCTCTATTGGTGATCTTCTAACTTTTCCTACTAACTCTTCGTCATCTTCCTTTCGGGACTTTGGTGCAACCTTTTCTATATTGAAAGCCTTCGATAGAGTCTGGCACAATTTTGTTTGATCTCCAAACTACCCTCCGTCAGGCCCATCTGGGCCTTTGTCTCTAATTTCCTTTCTGGCTTTTCCATAGCTGCGGTTATGGACGGCTATCAACACTTCCTCAATATATCATTTCCGCTCTTCCACAGGGTTCTGTCCAGTTCTCTTTCTAATATTCATTAATGATCTTTTTAATTTTACCTCTAGCCCTATCTACACATATGCAGATGAATCTACCATGCTTTCAAAACCCAATTCTGTTAACCCTGGGAGCGCGCATATGGCCTATGACAAACGTAGTTATATGCGAATTAATTACCCAATATTCTGACAGAATTGGTTATATCTACCATATAGAGCATAATATATTTTCCATGAATGATAAACTAAATGGGGAAAGCATTTGGGTGGTCAAAAATGTAAATATTGGCCGTAACTCCCTTGTGCTACATAACCGCGGGAGATAAATTCGCGCGAAAAAAATAGGTGATAATTGAGGTAGGGGGATATGTGGGGATGGGTGTGTGAGAAACATATGGATGAGTGGTAGAAAGTACTAGAGAGGAATTATCTCACCTAATGATATATTCCTTTGTTTTGAGAGCCCCTGGGGCATTTTTGTTTAGAGTTTTTTCATGGTCTTGCTTCCGCGAGGCCTATCACATTCGCTATACACATACTTTCGTGAGTTCTATTACACGTCTCGGGTTAAAGATCATAATACATCTCTTGATACCTCTCTTGCTAAAACAGCTTCCCAGAAGTTAGGTGTGCTCAACCGTCTCTGTGTGTTCTTCACCCCCACACAGCTTCTTACTCTGTATAGGAGCACAGTGCGCCCATGTAGTGCGTATTGTGCGGGGAGGTTCCCCTCATACCTCACTTCTCGAAAGGGTAGGGTCAAATTTGTTTTGTCTCATCAACTCACCTCCTCTCACTAATTCCCTACAATCTCTCTTTACACACCACAATGTTGCATCTCTCTCACTCTTCTACCGCTATTACAATAATCAGTGTACTTCAGAGCTTTCTCAGTGTATAACTTCTCCCTAACGGAGAGTAGGAGGCACCTGCCTCTAAACACACTCCCACCTCCATACTACCGAATACTCTATACTCTAACTCAATATTGAACCAATTTTCCCATACTTCTTTCTACTCAGCTAGCAAACATTGGAACTCTCTCCCTCAATCTGTGTTTCCCTCATTCTATGACCTGGACTATTTCTAGCTCCGTGTGTCCAGACAGTTTAACTAATGTACCTTGAGTTTGACTGTGTCACTCTTAACAAATTTAGGGGAGACACTTTTTACAGGCAGCTTTGCATGTTGTCTCCTTCATTCACACAGACATGAAATAGAGACATTTGGCAGTGGTCAAAATGTGCAACATGTACTTTCTCCTCAATTACGCTTTAATGGGTTCTATGCTGTTAATGATAACCTGATACATGATAGAGAAGAGAACAGAATTAAGACACTCATTAACTTTCAACAAAATCCCTTCATATTTGATGTTTTGAAAAATGTGAACATGAACAAGAACAAACATGAATTATGATATTCCTAAAATGTATTTTGATGAGTTTTTCGAACAGAGGATGAAGAGTTTGTCTCTAAACGAAAAATAATATTTTTCACTTGACTTTCAGGCAATAATGCTTTTCATGTGCAGCACTATTTTACGGTGAAAGTAAAAGGTTGGTAAAGCATTTCAACGCTACTATATTTTAGGGGTTTAAACAGAGAGAGAGGGAGAGAGATAGAGAGAGAGGGGGGGGGGGGAGAGAGAGAGATTCAGATAAAACGTAAAAATAAAACATAATCTATGCTTTACAAAATCTTCACCATCATGTTCCACCTTTCAGGAACGATGGGACCATATTATTATATTCTTTCTAACATTAAACAAGTATATTCTACTTACAAAACTTATAAATAAATTGATTTAGTAGCAGTCTCTACGTTTCCAACGTAGGGCTTAAGATCTCAGCCGCTACCACAGCGGGCCGATTTATCGGTACTAACGCGAAGTACTAATAATCTCTAGAGTTGCACCTCAATTCACTACTAGGCATGTTGTACACACTCCGAAATGACTAAAGAAGGAAAAGAAATTAGGATAGCGAAGGAGAGAAAAAAGTTATAGTTACCCATTTAATCTAGCTGCTCTCCTCTTAGCCATGCTCCATTTTCTATGAGCCTGCACCAGTACACATAACAGTATCAGTCTCTTCGCACCCACCATCAATGACACGCATTTTTTGTCTGTGTTACGCGAGTGCCTGATTATGCCTGCCTCTTCGCTTCAACTAAGTGAGTGTGAGCCTTTTCAGGCTGTTGAGGTTTTAGAAGGATGTTTCAGTGATGTAGGCAGCAATTTTCGTATTTATCGCGTGTTTTTAGGTGTGCGAGCAGTGCTGGAGACGTGTTGAATAATATTGTTTACTTCGAGGGTGGTTGGTCCTCAGCGCCGCGTAGCGGTCGTTGAGTGCTCTATTCTACCCTCGCTTTTCGGGGTTAGATTCACATTTAGTCGCCCTTAACGTAAATTGGGGGGGATGTATGCTTTCCGCGTGATGCATTGTGTTTCTTTTTCCTTGTTCATGTTTTTGTTTTAATTGTTTTTCGCATGACAACGTGTCGAAGTTTTAAAAGACTTGAGCATGAAGTTTCTCCGGATTCCGCTTTTGTGAGAGCATAGGGCACACAGCCTTTATTCTATTTCAAACATGCTGCTTTAGTCTCTACTTGACCTATAAGCCCTTCTGACTTGTTTTTCAACATGTCCATAGTTGGTTGTCTTGTAATTCGTCGCCTGGTTCACACTCTTGTCAGTTCCTTTTCGTTTCCCCGGGCCTACTTGACTTGCGGATACGTGGTTCTGGTAACAGTGTCGGTCGCTCGTAACCCTAACTTTTCTTTTGCTTCCATTAACGTAATTGTGGGTTTTCTTAGGGCAGTGTTTAGCTTTGTTACTAGGTTCTTTCAATCAGGTATTGACGCTGCCCTAGTGTTTTATCTTTTTATGTGTATTGTGTAACTAAGCTAGGCCCGTTTTTTTACCTTGAGCTGGCCGCAGTCGGATTGGTCCACACAGGTCCTTTCCTTCTATTTCCTCCTTTCTCAACTGACTTGGTGGTTTAGGTCTTATACGCTCTTGTTAAAATTCTAGCCTTTTTGTTTTGTGTAACTAAGTTAATCGGTTTTTTGCCTTGAGCTGACTGCAGTCGGGTTGGTCCATACAGGACCTTTCCTTCTTTCTCCTCTTGTCTCAACTGACTTGGAGGTCTCGGTCTTGTCGCTCTTGTTAAAATTCTCGCTTTTCTTACAATTTTACACTGTTTCTGTTCTTCCCATGCCTGTGTTTACCTGATCATAGGGGGGGGGGGAGGGAGGATGTCTAGAAACTGTGTAAGGGCCCCATTCGCAGGGAGGCTAGCACTGGACAAGTTGACTCAACGTTCGTGTTTACACACGTTTTTTTGCTACACAGGCGGGGGTCTTCAGGTGTCCTCAGCTCCTTCATCTTTTCTAGAATTCCGTTCTACAAGCGGATTTTCTACTTTTGATGTACCCTGTGCCATGTATCTGTATCAAGGAATCGGTCACATAGCCTTTTTCCTTGGTTATTGATATTGTTGGTACCCTGTCTACATGTTATGCCCTTTGACTAAATGTACCTGGACATGGCTACTTGGACTAAGCTACTTGGCTGATCCCTATCCCTTGTGTCCTCCTTCTGTGCCTAGTTTCCGCCCTACAGGCGGCCTCCTAGTATACTAGGTGGACCCAGGAACCTGATGAAAAGTCCTAGGACTCTGCCCAACGTGGCAATTGTCCTATGTGTATTGGGTTCCCTCCCTGCCCCCCCCCCCTCCCCCCTCCCCCCTATTTCTACTAATAGGGTACTGTTGGGAAGCTCACACTCAACTTTTTTCCTTCCACCCTGTGCCCACTCTACCGCTGGCCATACCTTGCCCATCACTGCTGTGCCCCTTCCTACCTCCGCTCTTACAGAGGGTTCTCAGGTGTTTCTTTTGAATGGGGGTCTCTTTTCACCTAAGGAATTGGACCTGTTCACCAGGGTTGGTTCTTGCTAAGGGGCTTGTCCCAGCCCTGGTGTTTGTGGGCTTTCCTTGTTATGTCCGATACTTGGCGTATTCTTGGATGTTGTCTTACTATGGTGTGTCATCTGCAGTTTAGGCTACACTGCCTCATACTTTTGACCTATCTCACCTCTGCTGGTGAGTACCGTTCCCCCATTTTAACAGTCCCATGATGCCGCCTCTTCTCTGCCTCCGCCCGACGTGCATTCGGCTAGTGATGCTGGGCCATCGAGAGTGCTGCCTCCACCTACCTCGGATGCTGCACACCGTTCCCGCTCCCCTGCTGCGACTCGTGGATCCTTTGGCACGGGGTTCGATTCTGGCCACTAGGCGCCTTCCAGGGAATGCATGGCCCTTCGGCACCGTGAACCTCTGGGGCCGACGTCTGCCCAGTCTGTGGTATCTGCAGCGACTGGCAGACGGGAGCGGCACTGTTCCCACTCTGGTTCTCCTCCTGCTATTCGCCGGCCCCACGCTGCTTCCCCTTGCCAGCGGGAGAGCTCCCGAGAGAGGTTGCAGGGTCCCACGACCTTCAGGGCGATTCATCGTCCTGCCCTACTGCTGTCCTACGCCTCTCTACCGCCCTAAGGGAGCTCTCCCTGCCCATTATGGGGTTCTTGTTCCACCCCACTTATGCAGCTGGTGGGTTGGGGGTCGTGCCTCTTCCTGCCTCCCAGCCTGCCAGGGGTATGGGCCTTTTCCCTTTGGCGGCTCCTGCTCCGGTGGTCCCTGGGTCACTACCCTCCACTTCCCCCACCCTCAGGGCCCTCTGACACCTTGCCTCTGCCCTGTGTCCAGCCCTCTCCTCTCCATTCCCCGTTCTGTCTCACTGATGTCCTCGAGGTGGATTGGGGGGGGAATGGTTGCGTCATGGAAGACCTGTGTCGGCACACATTCCCTTGACAAGTTGACTCGACATTCGTGATTACACACATTTTTTCGCCACACAGGCGAGGGTCTCCTGGTGTCCTCTGGCTCTTCATCATTTTCTAGAATTCCGCTCTACAAGCGGATTTTCTACTTTTTGATGTACCCTGTTCCCTGTATCTGTATCAGGGAATCGGCCACATAGCCTTTTTCTTTGTTTATTGATAAAGTTGGTGCCCTGTCTAAGTTTGAATGTATGTACTGTCCTGGATATGGCTACTTGGCTGATTTCCTATCCTCTGTGTCCTCCTTCTCTGCCTAGCGTCCACCCTACAGGCAGCCTTCTAGTGTACCAGGTGGACTCAAGGTCCTGTTGAAAAGTCCCAGGACTCTGCAATTGTTCTGTGTGTCTTGGATTCCCCCTCCTATTTCTACCAATAAGGTGTCGGGTTGCTCACACTTGACTTTTTACTGACAGGGGGGTTAGGCCTTGACTCTACGTTGTGTTTATACACGTTTTCCGCCGAACAGGCAGAAATCGACTCCACAGTTTGATTTTCTACTCTTGGATGTACCCTGTGACCTGTATCTGTAACCAGGAACCAGCCACATAGCTTTTTCCTATGGTTATTTATGCCCTTTGCATTCATCTGCACCCAGGTAACGGCTGCTTGGCTGAGTTTCCCACTTGATAATGTCCTCTGTGTCCTTCTGTGCCTCATATCCGCTCCGCAGGCGGCCTCTTGCTCCTAGATCGACACAGAGACCCGCTGAACAGTCCCAGGCCTTCGCTCACAAGGCGTTGGTCCGGTGTGTATTGGATTACTCCTTTCTTCATTGAAATTTTACCGACCATCCCCACCGTGGCCTCCACTTTTGTGTCTGGCCTGCTGCTCTGCTCCTCGGACTTAACTGGGATCTTAAGCCCTACGTTGAATTTGCTTTTCCTACCCAGTCCAAGACGTTCGCCACCCATTGCCATCGACAGGTTCGGGTGGTTTTTCTGCTTGTCAGCCCCAGCCGAAGTCTGCAGCCACCTCTTCCTGACGGGCCTCTTAGGTTCGGGACTGTTCCTGGGGGTGGCTTGGCTGAAGGTTTTCTTGCTTGTGCTGAGCGACACATGCTCCACACAATGGGAGGTTGTGGCAAAACCCTCGTCGTCCTCCTCCAACCACGTGAGTGGAGGTCCGGCGCCGGCAAGGAGCCCCGGGCCTTGGGCTTGGGCTATGGGACGGGCCGCGGGGGGCGTTGCATACGCTCCTCCCGTGACCGTTGGTACCCTTGTTACCATCCCATCCTGGGGGTGGACTATGCTTGCAGGTTCCGGGACCCTCGTCCTACGTTCCCTTGCTCGGACAGGATGGGGACAGGCCGGAGCGCGAGGCCCGCTCTCCGTTTTCGGCTCATTGACTTGGTGGTGGGCCTGACACAAAGCGCCCGCGCCAGCTTCTCCCGCCCCCACTTTCGGCACTAGCCACGCCGGACGTGGGCACGATGGTGATATAGAAGGGTCTGGCCTCCTCTCGGGCGCCCTCCCTGTCATCGACGCAGTGTCTCAGGAGGTGGCCCAGGTAATCCGGTCCATGTATGGGGGAGGTGCCGTCGCGATAATATCTTCTACACACATTGTGTACTGGACACACTCGCTGTAGTCGTCCGTGTCGCGAACCTGGGGTTCACAATCGCTATTTCCCAAGTCGGGCCTCCCGCCTTCACACTGAGTGCCATGGGACCTACACGATGCTACTGTTCCCCGAAGTCGGGTGCACCCGTCAATACTTCGTGTGTCGTGTTCTGCCCGTTCTCGTTCACGAACGTGTTCTGGGTTTTCCCTGCTGGGATCTTTACCTTGGGCGGCACTGACCGTGCCTTTAGGCCAGCTCAGACTTGACCACTTTGTTCTGCTGGTCCCCTAACACTTCCCTGTATTGCCCCCTTATTCGCTGTGCCCGGTAACACGCTTGCTGCATATGAGACTGTTACACTTGATCGCTTGGGGCTCGCTCACTGCAGCGGTGCCCTAGACTGCTCCCCGGGCGGCCATCTGGATGGACACAGATGTGCCGTGTGAAGTAGGGTGGGGCTCCCAATCTAACATGGGTCATCGACACCACGGCAAGTGGTCAGGGCTCTTACGCTTACACTTCCGTGCCCTAGTCTGTTGGTACCGTTCTTCTTCCTGCGGGATCACTGCCTTGCCCTAGCAGGCAAGTCAATGTTCACATTGCCTCGGCCCGTTGCACTCATCATGTGCTACGTACTCCACGGGCAAGGAGTGTACAGGTGCACGGTTTGGTTGGTCACGCCCATGTGGCCGGCACATGCTTGGTACGCTCCGCTATACATACTGTACATGCACTGGTTTCACGTCATTTTTCCATTACTTGCATTGTAACGGCTCAGACGGGGTTGCCTTTCAGTAATTGGATTGTACTGTAGTACAATAAAGTCCCGCCACAGCACTGCCCCACCAAGTCATCACTGTGGCTGATGTTGGTATAGTGCTAACCGTGCCTCAGCATGACTCAACGGAGTCCCCTTGCAGCACTTGCACCTGCAGTATCTGCAACCACACCAGCCTTAACAGTGTTCCAAAAAGACAGCACCTTCAGAAGACTCTACTGTCGATTAGGCAATTGGACTATAGAACAATAAAGTCCTGCCCCAACACTGCTCCAACATGCAAACACTGTTGCTGCCACAGGTGTGGTGCCAAAAAGCGGAAACAATGGTACCCGAGATCCGTTCCCCTCCCTGTCTCCGGCTTCCTCTTGGGCCAGATTGGAGACCTAGGGACCTCGTTGGCATTCGTGTCGTAGATGTTTGTGTGGCAGGATGGTTGCCACCATTTTACTTCAGCTTGGCTGATATGCTTCATCAGCGCTGGCCGACGTCTCTGTGGAAGGCTTCAGTCTTCTTGGATTGGGTTCCCTAACTGGCTCAATGACAATTGAGCGCACAGCTCCCTCGGTTGCGTTAGTGTTCCATTACCTTCATCACTGGTTTGGGACACATGCCGACATATACTACCCCTTTACTATTGGGGTACCCTTAGAAGCCTTGATGGGGCTGGTGCTCCCTCACAAGGAGCTGTCATATTTCTGACGGTCTGTTTTAGGCTCCGACCGCCCCCACGCTGGATATTGCCTCAGTGGTCTCTGGCGCGTGCTCTAGGGTTCCTTGACTCACCCGCCTACGCCACTAGCCCTATACCTGTTCTACTGCTAGACGAAACATGTTTTCTTCTTGCTTTGTCAACAGGGGTGTGGGTATCGGGGTTCACGGCCATATCCAGGGCCTCTTCCCTTGGGTTCGTCACTTTGACCCCATCTGCTCATTTTGTAGACTAGAATGGACGGGCAGCGCACATTTTTCTGCCATTCACAGTACCGGTTGTCAAATGTGGCCGCCCACATCATCAGCTATGCCTGATTCACGCCCTGTATGCTTCTGTGCGCGCCGCTGTGCCGGGACGGGCTTAGGTATGCATGCTGTGGGCCTACATTTATGGCATGTTCTTAGAGACAGTATTAACCCTCTTACAGAGGGCTACGCTCATGGTATCGGCTCAAATGCGGTGACAATCCGCTTTTACAGTCTTGGTATCTCACTGACATAACCGACACAGGGTTATGGTCCCCCCCGCAGTGCATCTGTCTCTTCATACCTCTCCTTGTCCACGGCCAGGCTGGGTATGCCTTGGGTTGCGTTAAACCGATGTGTCGCCTGCTTCGTCATCCACCCTGATTCTATTCATACTGTATTCGTCCCATACCGTATTGTCTTCCTTTCCCTAAGAAGGGGGGGTAGTTATTTTTGTATGCATGTACAAAGCCTTTCTTTCCATACATGTATGTCCTGTCTGTTTAGTATTGAGGATGTAGATCTTATGGTTTTTACATTATGACTACACTGTCTACGGGTTTTGCCTTGGTATGCTTATGCCTCGTACCCATGTCATGTAAATAACGAGTGTTCTATGATGTCGTCAGCTGGCTATGCCGTGCCATTTTTGTCTTTGTAAATATTTTACCCCTGCCTTCACTTAAGGTTTTCGCTCTTACAGTTTATACATTCTGACTCCACTGTCTCCGGGTTCTGTGTTGGTATGCTTATGCCTCCTACCCATGTCATGTAACTACAGTGTCCTATGATGAAGTCCGCCAGCTATGCCGTGCCTTGTGTTTTTGTGAATACCTTACACTTGGCTTCACTTTAGGATTTCGCTCTTACAGTTTTCACATTTTTACTCCACTGTCTCCGGGTTTTTTGTTGGTATGCTTATGCCTCCTACCCATGTCATGTAACTACAGAGTGTCATATGATGACGTCCACCTTCTCCTGTGTCTCTTCATCCCTTACTGTATTTTCTTCCGCTCCCTAAATAAGGGAGGGGGGGGAAGTTCTTTTGTGTATGCTTCTACAAAGACATTTTCAATACATGTATGAACAGTACTGTCTGTTTAGTGTTAAGGATGTAACTCATCAGGTTTTTACATTTGGACTACACTGTCTACGGGTTTTGTATGGGTATGCCTATGCCTCTTACCCATGTCATGTAAATGAAGAGTGTCTTCAGATGTCATCCACCTGCTGTGCCATGCCTTTTGTTTATGTAATACTTTACAATTGACTTCACCTTTCCCATGTTGGTGTGCCATTCCAAGGTCCACATGACCTATTCCTTTGCCTGCCTGTGCATTTTAGACCCTAGACTGATAAGCTAGTAACTGTATTTTCTTAGTATGCACCATACTGTTAAGCTCTTTTTTTCCCAATAAACTAAAATGTTTATTTGTGTCTTTTCTTGGTCCTCTACTTTTGCTAAGGTTTGGGTTTTTTGTGGTTTATTGGATGTCCGCCTCCTATGTGGGACTCAAGCCCTAAGTTGGAAACGTAGAGATTGCTACTAAATTGGGATGTTTGACGACCTCCCTCTTAACCCGGCAAGTGCTGAAACACTAATAAGAGTTTTACCGCTGCGCTGCGGAACTCCTTATATAATCCCGGTTTTTGAACGCGTACCAAAACCACGGGTTTACAGCCAGGCAGCTACAAATTGGTGCGAGTGTAGTACGACTTGGCACCTCTCGATACCACCACCCCACACGCTCGGCCCGCACACAGGCAACCGGTACACACGCACGCACGTACACACGCATTGGAGCCTACACCACCCTCACACTCTCGCCCTGATGACACAACCAGCCCTCCTTCTGGTGGTGTCAGCAGCCGTGGAAGGCGGAGAGTGGCTGTCAAAGACCCTAGCTACCATTACTACGGCACGAGTAGGTCCGAGGACGAGGAACCTGCACGTAAAGCACGTAAAACACGTGCAAGCAAGGGCAGTGCACAGAGTCATTGTCTTTCTGGAACACTACCAACACCACCCAGGCAACTGCTACCACCACTACCACCACCACTTCCACCACTACCACCGACCAGGAGGCCGCCCTTGGTCTGCAGGACCTGCGGGGGCCACTGGGAAGACAGGGAAGGGCATGGGTAAACAATTGTTTACCTCTGCCACTACCACCGTGCCACCACCACCACCAGCCGCCCTTGCCGCCCATGCCGGCCCTTCTGCCCCTGCCCCTGCCAAAGGGAAGAAAGGGACGAAGGGCAAGGCGACAAAGGCGACAGGGACCACCATAATATTGCCATCCAGGACCTCTGCTGGCCCTGCCGACGCTGCTCCTGCCGGCCCTTCTGCCCCTGCCCCTGCCCCTGGCCCTGCCAAAGGGAGGAAAGGGACAAAGGGCAAGGCGACAATGGCGACAGGGACAACAATAATTGCACATACAGCTGACTGACCTTGGCTTGCCAGCGACTCACAGACACAACTTCCCTCCTTCCCTCCCTCCCACGGTCCACCCACCCACCCACCAACCACACCTCTCCCATAACCTCCGTTCCCGCCTGTAAACTCTCTCATAATTCGCTTATATGTCGCATATTTGGTCTATATGCGGCATATTCCTTGGTATATGGGTGGCCTACATACGTACACGTACTTTATATAGCATGAGAGTGCTGAAAATACGATATACAGTATATACGTGCTATTTCAGCCAGCACACCCTGTACTCTTCATACCTTCCCGCCTAAACTCTCTACCTGTGTTCCCGCCTCTAAACTCATTCAGAATTTGCTTATATGTCGCATATTTGGTCTATATGCGGCATATTCCTTGGTATATGGGTGGCTTACATACGTACACATATGTACACATACTCTACATAGCATAACAGTGCTCAAAATAGGATAAATACACGGAATTACGCCATAACCCACCATCCCCTCCCTCTCCTCCTACACCCTGGGCGCTTGAATATTCACCCGGTAAATCTTGCTGCGCGATGACAATCTGGCCGCGTGATGCCATTCGCTCCACTTTTATCAACTACGGACCGCACCCCCATGCCCCCGTAGACATTTTTTGTGGGGTCAAATATATATGGCTCGATGCGCGCGAACATTCCCTACACGTTGATGTACTTTTCATCGATATTTGCAAGGGGCGCCCAAATCGTCATACCTCCGCACAGGGATGCCTGTATACTATAGGGGCTGCACAGCGGAGAGGTTAACCAAATAAGGAAAACCTCTTATTTGGTAGCAGTCTCGGAGTATCCAACGACAGAGTATCCCGCCCTCATGCCGATCTCCTGCCCATCCAATCTAAATTGATTATTTGATACCTAGATACTGTTATATGTACGGGCACAGGCTCATAGAAAATGGAGCAGGGCTAAGAGGAGAGCAGCTAGATTAAATGGGTAACTATAACTTTTTTCTCTCCTTCGCTATCCTAATTTCTTTTCCTTCTTTATTCGTCTCGGAGTGTGTACAACGTGCCTATACTCCGTTCAGATGAGCTGTGCACCTGGCGCCTAGTGGAGGTTTGTAACAACGCCCGTGATAGGCTCTCTAAGCATCATCCTCGCTGAGGGAACTTTGTGCGTGATTGGCCGTAAAATATTTTCCTCACTCACGGCCCTAAGGTGTCTTATCTGTGATAAAATGCTTCATTATGCATAAAATAATTAGTCTGCAACATTATTATGCAGTTAACATAATAGCTAGTGATTGCAGCATCATGTAGCTGCCAAATAACTTGCAATAATTCGTGTTTACATGGACAGCAGCTGGTCCGACTGTACTATGGAATGTTTCATTCCTTTAATTTTATTTCAGTAAAAAAACAAATGGAAGAAAACGAATAAATATGAATGTCTATGTTATATGTTTAACGCCTTACGAGCGGGCCCGTAAGGAATTTCTACTACCCGCCAAGCGGGTGTCCGTGCTCTTTTTCATGCATAAACAAGAGCCAGAGCGTAATACAATTATGTATCCCTGAAAGGGCGTTAATTCAGATTTCCAATGACACCAGAACCATCCTCCTATGACCACGCGTTCTCTTGCAACGATCGTGCAAAACGAAGGAAAAATCCCTAAAATACGGTAATTTCTTGATATAATACCCTGTGTAGTGAGGGAGGGAGGGTGGATGTGTGTGGAGTAAACGTCAGTAGGCCCGCGGGACCCGTGGCGAACGGTCAGAGACCGACCTACGCTCCGCCCACCGCTCGTCTCTCTCTCAGAGGCAATATTGCTCCAAAATTGCACACGGACTAAAGTCGGGCCCCGCTCTTTGGGCAGGTGTTCTCTATACGGACTTAAGTCGGGTCCCGCTAATAAGGGGTTAATACATAGGTCTATGATTAATATTAGGAAATTCAAGTGTTGTGCTAGCCTCATGAATTTAATATAGAAGGTAGCAGAAGTATGGACCTACAGACGAAACGGGACGAACTATGGGCGGGAAAACACAGACGACTTCTCTCTGTGATTGTTTATCTATATATTTATGTATTTATATTATTAGTGTTAGTATTAGTAATAGTATTAGTATTATTAGCCTATTATTTTATTATTCTGTATGCATTATTTTTCTTGTAAGAAGTCCCATAGCCCTCTTGTTAAAGTCAGCTGAGCGCGGTGAATAGGCTCACTAAACGGGAGAGTTGTGGGTGAGGAGGGAGGATAGGAGGAATGGAGGGGGAGGGGGTTGACCATAACATTCTCCCTGTCCCTTTAAATACAAGTAGCAGACAGCACTGTTCAAGGGTCCTGAGGGTTGTCATTACAGAGAAAAGTCGTCTGTATTTTCCCGCCCATAGTTCGGCCCGTTTCGTCTGTCCATTGCAAGGACAGTTCCATACTTCTGCTACCTTCTATATTAAATTCATGAGGCTAGCACAACACTTGAATTTCCTAATATTAATCATAGGCCTATGTATTAAACAGATAACATAGACATTCGTATTTACTCGTTTTCTTCCATTTGTTTTTTACTGAAATCAAATTAAAGGAATGGAACATTCCATAGTACAGTCGGACCAGCTGCTGTCCATGTAAACACGAATTATTGCAAGTTATTTGGCAGCTATATTATGCTGCAATCACTAGCTATTATGTTAACTGCATAATAATGTTATAGACCATTTATTTTCTGCATAATGAAGCATTTTATCACAGATAAGACACCTTAGGCCCATGAGTGAGGATAATATTTTACGGCCAATCACGCACAAGGCCCCTCAGCGAGGATGTTGCTTAGAGAGCCTATCACAGGCGCCGTTACAAACCTCCACTAGGTGCCAGGTGCACAGCTCATCTGAACGGAGTATAGTAGTGATATGAGGTGCAACTCTAGAGATTATTAGTACTTCGCGTTAGTACCGATAAATCGGCCCGCTGTGGTAGCGGCTGAGATCTTAAGCCCTACATTGGATACTCCGAGCCTGCTACCAAATAAGAGGCTTTCTTTATTTGGTTAAGAGGGAGGTCGTCAAACCTACCAATAAACATGTTGTCCCTCTATGTCCTTCCTAAGCTGAATAAATTATGAATGATAAAAGTATCCATATAGTGAAAGGGTATATCATTGTGGAGGTCATTATCCTACAAAATACAGACCGATTGGTTTATATTGCGGGAATATAACCAAAGTCTTATGCTGCAATCAGCATTTACAGTCACTTTCAAAGGTACTAACATAAACTATACTTCAACTATATTATTTTAGAAACATCTACAGCATAGCGCATTGAAGCTATACTAATGTGTTAATTATTGATTTTTGTTTTCAATCTTAATTAAAATAATTGAACTGACCAAAAACTAAACTATTTTTTATTATATTAATTTGTATCAATATTGTTCTTTCTTTTGTAGGAATGACACAACCACTTCATTCAAGGAGAAGTTTAACAAAATTGTAAATTCAGGTCTTGTCCCCCGGAACGATACAGATAACCGTGTTTCCAGTATAGCCACCAGTGTAAATCGTCGACTTGCTAACTTCTGCAGGGAGGAGGACATCAGATTCGCCAACACCTGGGGTAAGTTTTACCATGATGAATTTTTGTTTTCAGGAAATGGCATCCATCTGAACCAGGTAGGTGCAGAACGTTTTTGTCGTCTGTTGAATGATGCTGTAAAGGATGTTTGTACAATAAATGGGGTCAATCATGGGCAGCCAGGCAAGGCATGTAGATCTCACAAGAACCAACATTTCCGAAAACTTGCAGTGATTAAGATTTAATCCCTAATTGTTTAAAGGTGTTTTATGCAAATACCTCTTAGCAAACGCAATAAATTTCAAATCTGGAGGAAATTGTGTGTACAGACAATTATGATATAATCGGTAACATGAAATCATGCTAAAATACAAAATAGAGAAACATTTTAGCAGAATATACACTTCCCGGTTATACAATGTTTGAAGTCGAATCATATATATATATATATATATATATATGGAAGAGGCTTTTTGTTATTTGTCTTAATAACAAAACCTCAAATTGTGAATGTTGATGTATATCATGTACTCTTAAAAAGTAAACAGAGAACTCCAGCTCAATCAGTGCAAACTGACCGAGATATTTATAAACAAATTGCAGAAATATGTAATATTCAAGATACTGTCATTCTTGGCGACTTACCCCCCCGACATATTATATTAACTTACTTACGGGTTGGCAGAGCGCCCGGTATTTCCCCCACAACAGTCTTTCTCACACTGAGGGACTGTTAGAAGTCGGAGGAATTTTGGGTTGCCATCAACCGACAGATTCTGATCTAACTTACCTAACTTACTGAGCTCAAAATGACGCAAAGCGTCACATAACTTATTATTGAGCTATTTTTACTAGGTTCATATGACGCGACCGCGTCATTTGATACTTTTGGGCGGAACCGTCATATGACTCGGTCGCGTCATATGAGACGGGGAGGGTTAAATTTACCTGTAACTAAGTGGGGCGATATTCTTAGTTCACATTTTGAACATGATCTACTGTATATGTCAACTTGCAAGAAAGTTAACTTTTTCAATCTCTATCTATCTATCTATCTATTGCCTGACGCCGTGATCCCCGAAGGGGTGGCCACGAACGAACCGCCCCCATGCACCTCTGTCCCCAGTCAGTCGACGCCCCTCCCCCCAACCAGCACCGCCTTCGTTCATGTAGTTCCTCACTCCATCCTTCCACCTCATATTCGGTCTACCTCTCCCCCTCTGTCCCTCCACCTTGCTCTCGTACACCCTCTTATTCATTCTCTCGCTTTCCATACGTTCCATATGGCCGAACCATCTCAAGTTGTTCCTTTTCACACTTTCCAGCACATCTACCTCCACACCACACCTCCTTCTTACTTCCTCATTAGTCTGTCTATCCCTCCATGTAACTCCCTTCAATCTCTGACCCGTGGTAATAATGTGCTTGTAACGAAAGAAGACTTGGTAGAGGATTTGAATGTTAGTGACGAATGAAGCAACGACAACCATCGTAAGATCACTTTCAGTATAAAGTTAAATAGTAGTGAACCCAATAGCGGCGATGAGAAAGTCTCAAATTTAAAAAAAGCAAACTTTTGCATACTTACACCATTGTTTAATGAAACTGACTGGAGCATTTTCATTAATTATAACGCCGTCAAAGAGTCATGAAGATTTTTCACTATCACCTACTTACAATTAGTGCAAGCATGCATACCATTGAAAAACCGGTGGTGGAAAAAAGATTTTTTTTTTTTTTTTTTTTCTATGTGATTGAGGGAGGCAAAAGGCATAACTGCCTATAGCGAGTGCCTCCCCCCATAGTTGAAAGAGTGACAGGGCCAAAATCAAGGGACGTTCGAGCCAAAATGCCTGGACACACGGAGTTTGAAGCAATTTAAGTCATAGGAAGAGGGAAAGACTGATTCTGGGAGAGAGTTCCAGAGCTCAGATGTTGAGTAGAAGAAAGTTTGAGAGTAACGTTTCACTCTTGGGTTGGAGAGTTGCACAGAGTAGGGGTGGGATTGAGTTGCAAGACGGGTACCACGTGCCCTACGTAAAGGAGGTGGTATGCACTGGGATAGCTCTGAGGAACACTGATTATTATAGTAGCGATAGAATAGCGAGAGAGATGCAACATTGCGGCGGAGAGAGAGAGATTGCAGAGAGTTGGTGAGTGGACGGGAGTTAATGATACGAAAGGCCTTCCTTTCAACTTTGTCTAGGAGAGCGGTGTGAGAGGAACCTCCCCTCACATGTGAACAATACTCAATACAAGGGCGCACTATGCCCCTGTACAGAGCAAGAAGCTGTGCAGGGGAAAAGAACCCCCTAAGGCGGTTGAGCACACCCAGCTTCTGGGAGGCTGCCTTAGCAAGACTGGTAATATGGTCCTTCCAAATGAGAGCAGAAGAAAAAGAGACACCAAGAATATTGAGAGAAGATGAAGGGTTGATTTTTTGTATTGTTGAAGAATAAGGGATAGTCCGCTGGGAGATCCTGACGGGTAGATAGATGGAGAAATTGGGTTTTGGAAGCATTAAAGTTAACAAGGTTTTCTCTGCCCCAATTGGAAATAGTATTTAGATCAGAATTTAAGAGTTCTATGGCTTCATTACGTTTGTCGTTGAGGGATTGCTGGCTGGGGCGTTCTGAAAAACTAATGGAGTAGTGTAAGGTTGAGTCGTCTGCGTATGAATGGATGGGAATTAAGGTACAGTTAAGGAGATCATTTATACAAATTAGAAAGAGAATAGGAGATAGGACAGAGCCCTGTTTGCTTGCTGAGAACATTTTCATGATTCATTAAAAGCCTCGGAAATGACGAAGAACGAGTGAAATTCATAGATTAATGACGTAAAGCTAAAGAGTTAATTAAGCAAAATAAAACGACTCTGGAGTTGCATATTGAGAAACAAAGCAAAACCAACCCAAAACAATGGTATAGTTACGTCACAAAGAAGAAGGTAGTTACTTCAACTATTGGACCATTAGTAGATGAGAACGGAGAATACACCAAAGACGATGTACAGATGAGCAATGCACTCAATACTTTATATATATATATATATATATATATATATATTTTTTTTTTTTTTTATAACAGAGGACCTTAATGATATATTTACAGCATCGCCAGTTCATATAGACAATGTTTTAAGCGATATCAGCATTACAGAGAGAGAGGGAGAGATATAATTGTTTTGACAAAACTCAGGATAAATATATTGCCTGGACCCAACACTATCACACCTAAAGTTCTAAAGGAATCTAAATGTGACCTCTCCAAACCACTGACATTGTTTTCAATAAAACCTTGCAATCTGGGACAAAGCTTGGTAAATGGAAGTTCACTAACGTAACACCAACACCGATATTCTAAAAAGGTAGACAATTGTACTAAGTAACTATTGTCCAATTAACGTAACCACAGTGGTCAGTAATATGCTACAAAAACTCATAAGACAGATTCGTAAATCACATAGAGGAAAACAATATACTCAGAGATATTCAACATGGCTTCCGTAACAAGCTTTCCTGCTTCGAAAACCTCTTAGGCTTCTTTCACGATATCATTAACCTATATGGTGAGAGTAAAGTTGTAGGTATATCCTTATTTTCAAAAGCATTTGACAAAGTACCCCACAAATGTTTATTGATAAAAATAATAACGCATGGAGGTGAGGTGAGATATATCGAAAGCAGGCTCAGTGTAATCATGGAGAGAGTAGTCATAAATGGTAAAGGATCCAAATGGACCAATGTAATTAGAGTAATGTAATTACAGTAATATCAAATGAACATGTAGAAGACATGCACAAATAAACTAGAGAAGCTGTCATGTTGGGCTCATATTTGGCAAATAACTATTAATGCAATTATAAAGCATTCCATATTGGAAATCACTATGAAAAAGTAAAGTAAACAATGAGTGGCACTCAGCTTAAGAGTGTAGACAGACAACCAAATTTGGGAGTAACAATATTGAATAACCTAAAACACAGTCAACAATGAACACAAGTTGTTATAGAAGGCAAACAAAATAATTGGCTTTATAGGCAGGTCATTTGAGCATAAATCCAAAGATGAAATCCTCAGTCTTTACAATTACTTGGTCCATCCTCCTCTGGAATATTGCATTCAATCATGTTGCCCTTACTACAAATAATATATTGACAAACTGGATCGAATTCAACATAGAGTTACCAAAATTATACCTAGTCTAAGACACAAATTATAGGCTACTAGGAGCGGCTTAGATAATTAAATATATTTCCTTTAGCCCAATGCAGATTAAGAGGCGACCTGATTCAAGTGTCCAAAATCATCAAAGGCATCGACACCATTAACCATTTCTTTACTGGCGACGTCTTTTCAATTTTTATCTAGTTATATTTAGACGATTTTGTGCAGTTTTAGAAGGATCTGTGGTAGTAGAAATGGTTAAGTGGGTTAGTTCGAAGTTTTTTAATTGCTGGAGCAAATTTTTAAACTGAATAAAATCGTCTAATAGTAGCCAGAATAAAGTAAAAGAGACGTCGCCGGTACGGAAGGGGTTAACTGCTATAAGTACTTTACGATCGACCAATCATGTTACACGCCAGGCAATGGTTGCTAAATTGTTAGTAAATCTTTTAACTCACATGAGCCAAAGAATTTCTTCTTCAAACGAATAGTCAACTTGTGAAATGGGCTTCCTCGAGATGCTATAGACTGCAGTACAGTACCATTGCTTCCTTAAAGCATCGCCTAGAAAAACACCTAAACCCAAATCCGCGATTGACTGCATAACTGAATAACAAATACAAAAGAAAATGGGAGGAACAATGTATATAACCACAACCCCTGTAGCTGTGTTGCTTTGGCACGCTGCTTCTCCCTGTTCCCTGAGTTGTACCTATTACGGTGCTCGGTCTTTCACCTCTGCCAAGCTTCAGAGGGAAGATCTTAACGTTTAAGACATTAACTTTTATGGGATTGTTAGACCTGGAGGACTACTTAAAGGTTAGAATATATACATATTAATCCAGTATAAACTAATTCCCCAGCTATAACTTTGTATATCATTTATGTAAATAAATATATAGTTTTATGTCTGTGTATCCTTTGTTTCTCCTTATGTGAAAGGTGTGAGAATCCCATTCATTTGTATTATGCCTTTACAAGCGTAATAGGTACAACTCCGAAAACAGGGAGAAGCAGCGCGCCAAAGCAACACAGCTACAAGGCGGAGTCGGGAGGACCTGGGAAGACGCTCGTAACTGGGTTTTTTTTTTTTTTTTTTTTTTCTATATTCCAACTTACTTCCTCTCGGGCGTAGGCTGAGAGCCTTAACATTCACTGCTTTACAATGAACAGTGAAGCCCGTGAGGTCTTGTTCCAGTCTAGGGAGTGAGACATGTGAAGCACGTAGAGTACAACGAGCACCTGCCATCTTGCCTTCACATGAGGCACGGTGCTCACTCATGGCCCGAAACGACCCCATCTCTGAAGCCACCTCGTTCCCGTGCTTCACTGTCTCAACCCCTACACTCGGACTCTCACACTTACACACACACAACGCCACCTGTTGAGCAGATAACTCACCAGGCATTGCACCCCTATAGCATATTTTGAATATGGGAATATTCATACAGTGCTATTTAATCAGGGAACAATGAGGGTATTTTATTGACGTTTCGGTGGGCTTGTGGTAATGCACTGATACTAGGTACAGCACAAATTCCATCCCAATAATATCTTCCCATTGATACATCGGGATTTGAACCCGGGACCTTTGGATTACCAGGCCAGGGCAAGACCACTCCACCACACCTCCTCACCAGCCCGGCCCTCGGTAGGTATAGGATCCTTAGAAAATAAACCAGGGTTTAATACCACATAGACAACATTAAAAAGGCCATATTGAATATATGTGGTTCTCCTGGAAATCGAACTCTGGACACTCATATAGAAAATAAGTACTAAGAACAGTTGACATTAACCCGTACAGCCCCAGCGACGCGCCTGACGCGTCGGCGATGTATGTAACGCACAGCCCCAGAGACACGCCTGGCGCGTCACCCTAATTGCGCCGACCGTGACCTCAGGTGTAGCCACTCAAGAGGGCTCAGATTTGTATGGGAACTGTGTACGTATCCCACGCAACCGTGCCGATGGTTGAAAACTCTCAAAGTCCACGTGCGTGCGCGCGAGCGTGCAATAACCTGTTTTTTTGGGATAATTGCCTTCAATTTTTTACTCTTGTAAAATCCATTTTCGGGGGCCCTGTAGGACCATTTTTTAAGCTTTTTGAGCGGTTTTTCGTGGTTTTTCCTTCATTCCTAACCCATTCGCTATTGTTTCTGGAATAAAAAAAAAAATTGAAAACCGGCCGGGTTCTGGTGCGCAAACATTACAAAACTAGCCGGGGCTCCACGGGTTAAATAATATAATCCTGAGTTTATAGTAACAAGGTACTTCATGAAAATTAATCAATAAATAACATCTAAATTGTAACTAACGATAACAAAGTTTACTTAACATAGTGAAGTCTTAAATAAAACACAAGTTAAATTATTCAAATTAAACTAGTTACACATCACCTAACTCCCTCTCAGTTAACACGCTTCTAATATGGTAGAACATGAGTAAGTAAAGGAAACCACTAAAAGGGGTAAATCCTTTACCATAGTTCCTAACGTTCTGCTGCTTGAAGTAGAGGGAAGTGATTTTTTTTTTTTTTTTAAACTTAATTGGGAAGGGAATCAGCCCATTAGGACTATTAGGCCATACTAAATCAAAATGTTAATTGCCAAGAACCTCATAATACAAGAATGTGATAGAGGCAAGTATCACAAACCAGTATACGTCAAAGATCCAAAGCAATTCACAACAGGAAAATAATAAAGGCAACATCAGCTGAGAAGAATAGTCAGGACAAAACACATTCTAAAGAACATCAACTGTCAACCTCATTATATGCTAATACAAAGAGGAAAAGCAAAAAAGGAACTGAAATAAATATTACTCTAAAGTAAAAGACAGACAAAATTAAAGAAGTTATCAAGCAAATCAATTTCGGAGGATCTGTGAACATAATAAATAATGTGTGAAAACAATAGCATAACAAAATATGCTAAAGAGGAACATAGGAAATCAATAAAACACCACCACCAACAACGTAACTCAAGTTACAACTCTCTGAATAAATTGGTCTCTTTCAGGTAAGCCATCAATATGTCAATCACACCAACATCCCCATCACCCAAGATCGAGACCAAAGTGATGGGGACGTTATTCGCCCTGCAGTACATCAGGAGAGAGTTACGCTCCTCCACAAATCTACCACAGGACAAAAAGATGTGGTCGATCGATAGAATCCCGGCACAGGTGGTACATTGCGGCGGGAATACGCGGTCGATATATGGTTTCATGTGAGTCAGAAAAGTACAATTCATTCTTAACCTTGCTAATACAACCTAATCCCTCCGGGAGTGACGGGTCACTGAGGGCCAAGAACCAAGGGTCGGCCTTACTGAATGTACAGCTAGGTCGGTCCACTGACTTTGCCACAGCAGATTAATTGATTTCTTACCGAAAGACAGACTTGACTGTAGATCCCGAGGGACGTCCCACGGCCCCTCAAGTTCTACTGCCGATTTTGCAAGTTCGTCAGCCTGCTCATTGCTGAAAATACGACAATGACCAGGCACCCAAATCAGAGAGAAGGACTTACAACTTGAGTGCAGCTTATTGATAATGCGGCCCTGGATTTCAGAAGAATCCGTTCTACATGAATCAATTGCCTGAAGGGCTGACTTTGAATTTAAAAAAATTACAAAGCTATCATGATGAGAAGCCTCAGCAAAATCTATGGCCCAATCAAGTGCAAAAAGTTCAGAAGTGAATGCAGACGTATGCATCGGCAACCGGTACCTGAGGCGACATTCGGTCGACCACACACTCGCACCCACACATTCATCCGACTTAGAGCCATCGGTGTAGAGGTGGAAAGAAGCTAGGTGTCTAATGAGGACCGAACAAAAAAGCTGTCGAAATTCCACCTCCGGCACCTGACGCTTGGGGGAAGGGAGCCACTGGGTATCTACAGTGAAAGAGGGCTGCTCCCAAGGCGCTATCTTTAACCCGGGAACTGCTGGAAGACTCTTAAGAGATTTTACTGGGTGGCTGCGGGAAGACTCTTAACACCTTACGAGCGGCCTATGCGGTTTATTTATATGTACCGCACAGCGGGGTGTTTTAGCCAAAATAGGGCTGTTTACGTGATCATTTTCATGCCTAAATAAGACCCAGAACGTAAAACAAGTACCTATCCCTGAAAGGGCATAAACAGAGCTATCGAATGACACCATAACGATCCTTTTATGATGGCTAGTTTTCTTGCAATAACCGTGCAACGCGAGTGCAAAAAGCATGTAATTCGGTACTTTCCCCATATAATTCAGTATGTAGCGAGTGAGAGAGGGAGGAGGGAGCTGAGATTCGTGTCAGTAGGTTCGCCGCAGTGGTCTGGAGCAGTCATACGCTCGCTAGTCTCCTGCCACCACTTGTCTCTCTCTCTCAGCAACATTACGTGCTGAAATTGCCACTCGACCTATGTCGAGCGCCGCCACATAGTCCAGCTTTATTTAACTCGACTTATGTGGTGAGCCGCTAATTAAGGGTTAAGATCCAAGGCCTAAAACAAAAACTTTTAAAATGCCCCAGTGGCACTCAAAACAAAGCAATTTGTGTTTAGGTGAGATAATTTCCCTCCATTACTTTCTACCACTCCTACACATGTGTCCCCCCCCCCTTTCTCCTCCTCACTGCCCCCCCTCCCCTTTTTCCACCCTCCTCAATTATCAGGTATTTTCTCTATTATTCCCGATATTTATCGAGTATTTTCATGCGAGAACGGGTGGGAGAGAGAGGGGTGGTGGAGGAGTGTATCTCCGACCCTCCAAGCCAGTCTGAAAGCTACCCTTGTCTCTCAGTACTGTTCGAGACAAGAGAGAGGGAGGGTGTTTGTGTCTCACCGCTCAAGGTCAGATTAAGACCGCGGGGCTAAAATATACAATTTTCACCAGCCAATTGCTGTTACCACTTGTTTTATTGCTTTCCCATGTTCATATGTTCATAATTATTATAAGTAAAATAGGTGCATACGGATAAATATTAATTACATATATGGTAAATTAACGATTTTAGTGAGGAATGAATCAGAATACCTTCGCATGGCGGGCACTTTCAATTACCATAGCTGTGCAGTTAAGAGGTTAAGACAACCAGCTGGTCAACATTAGAGAGATCATAACCTAGCTTATTCATGAGGAAGTGAAGCCACACAGCCACCGACTTGAGGGCCCCATGCAGCACGTGTTCGTACTGCAGCAGGATCCCACAAGCCGGAAGGGCGAGCGAACATTTACAATGTAGTGAAATACCAAACGAGAGGAGTATATGGTCACGATAAAGACGGAGGGGCGGCACGTTAGCTTCCACTTCCATACGCTCCACGCAAATACACCGAAGAGCTCCAAGACACAAACAGACATTCTGAAACACATCCAACCTCCTCAAGGTACACGCAGATGCCGACCCATACACCTGCGAGCCATAGTCGTAGATTGAACGAATAAGGGACTTATACACCATTATTAAAGATGTTCTGTTGGCTCCCCAGTATCGTCCAGAAAGAAATTTAAGGACATTTAACTTTTTACTGCAAATATTAATCAAATGATTGACATGAGACTTCCAATTGAGCCTACAATTAAAGTGCAGACCCAAGAACTTGACTGAATTTTGAAAAGGTATTATCCAAAGTGATGCACAAATTAGGTATGTTAAGTCTACGAATAAATACTACGCCGAGACACAAAGCCCCATCGCAAGGCCCAAAGATGGACGGAATCAAGGGCCACTTGAATCCGCCCAGTCAAAAATTGCACATTGTGGGAAGAATGACACAACGCGCAATCATAAGCGTACAGTGAATATTTAAAATTCCTGGGGATCGGAGCGGAAGATGGAATATCATTGATCATGAGCAAAACAATGAAGGGCTATGCACACTGCCTTGCGGAACCCCATTCTCTTGGATATAAACGTCCAATGTTATGTGATGGGTCAACCTAACCGCAAATGTACGGTCATACATGAAGTTACGAATACAAATATTCAAATTACCTCTGAAACTGGAAGTTTAGAGTTTTGTAAGCATTCCGGGTCACCAAGTCGTATCGTAAGCTTTATAAATATCTATAAAAAATGCTATATGAATTCATTGTTGGCAAATGCCTCGGCGATACTATGCTCCAATTTCATTAAATGTTTTAGTGTACTCCTGTGTTTACGGAAGCCACATTGCTGAACATTTATCAAATTCTTCGACTCTAAAACAAAAAGAAATCTAACGTTAACCATCCTCTCAAAGACCTTACATAGACACTCCGTCAACGTAATAGGACGAAATAGCCTGGGATCTGTAAGGCGGCCTGGGCTCTTTGGGATCGGTATGACGTGTGCAAAGTGACATGAGTTTGGAAACGTTCCAGATGTCCAAATCTTATTGTACAATGCTAACAGCTTAGTCAGGTTGCTCGGAGTAAGATGTTGAATCATACCGTAGGTGACTTGTGAAGGACCCGGACTTGAGCCTTTACAGGATTTTAGGGCAAAGAGAAGTTCCTTCATCGTAAATTCAGAGTTGTAGTCAGAGTTTATGTCTTCTGTGGTAACGTCAAAATCATGGAATTTTGGCCTGCCGCTTATGGTCTAAAATACGGGGATCGTAGTTGACCGAATTGCTAACATCCACAAAATGCTTGGCGAGCGTGTTGGCAATCTCCACGGGATCGTCAATGACGTTATCGTCCACCCTAAGAGTGGTGATGGGTGAACGGGTATACTTGTTGTTAAGTACATTTATAGTGGACCAGACCTCTTTAAGCATCGTGAACTGATTCACCGTGGACACATAAGAACGCTAAGCACTACGCTTTGCAGATCGAATGACTCTCCTTGCCTCAGCACTAGACTTCTTATAAGCAATGAGGTTGTCTTCCGAGGGCTGTTTATAAAAAATCCTGTATCCCCTATTACTTTTAGTGAGCGCTTGTTGGCAGTTCGATGACCACCACGGAACTCGATGCTTCGTGTAAACTGTAGAAGTTTTAGGAATAGCAACCTCTGCTGTGTGTAAAATGCAAGACTGAACGTGAGGTAACTTGTCATTAATGTCACCCCCCGAAATATCAAAGTTAGCGATTCTAGAGAAGGCACCCCAGTCTGCTTTCTTAAAGTTGAATTTAATGGGCGGTGGTTGTAAAGTGATTTTTTTTTGTTTTTTTTTTACTTAATTGGGAAGGCCATCAGGACTATTAGGCCATACTAAGGCATAATGTTTATCGCCAAGGACCTCATAATACTGGAATTTGATAGTGGCAAGTATCACAATCCAGTATACATCACAGGTCCAAAGCAATTAACAACAGGAACAAAATAAAGGCAACATCAACTGAGAAGAATAGTGTAAGGACACACATTCTTAATTTAATTAAGAGCATCAACTGTTAACCTCATTATAAGCTAAGCCAAAGGGGAAAAGCAAAAATTTAACTGAAATGAATATTACTCTAAAATTAATTACAAACAAAATTACAAAATTTATCAAACTAAGAAACATGTGAAGTCCTGTGAACATAATAAATAATGAGTAAATGCAACGGCATGAAAATATTTTAAAAAGGAACATGGGAAATAAACAACACCACCACCAAATACATAACTCAAGTTACAACTCTCTGAATAAATTGGTCTCTCTCAGGTGTGACGTTAACCACTCCGTTAGAACCGCATGGCTTGTCCTACGGTGACTCTCTAGGATTGCCAGAGCAGTGGATGTGGCTACAGTTGATGTATTATGTGTGCTTTATTTCATATGAAACCTTGTGTCATGGGCAGTCCAGAAAGGCTCTTAGTTTTCACTTATGTCAAGGCTTTATATATTTAATTGCAAAGTATTTGTTATATCATTAAGTAGTAATGATAGGATTTGAGAGAGAGAGAGTAGAACAGAGTGAGAGGAGGCGCGCAGTGTGTTTTGCCATGCTCGATGACGTCATGGCTGGCTGGCCTCTTGGGGATTGGTTGGAGGAGTTTTTTACCATGCTTGGTGACGTCATGGTTGGTTGGCCTCTTTGGGATTGGCTGGAGTACTTGTTACCGCTTTGCTTACGCGGTGCGAGCTAGTGCTAGTATATATACAGCTCTCTTGCCACTCTCTCCCTCAGATCTGGTTTCTAGAACGCATCCCTCTTATCCCTTTGATATCTGTCCCCCTCTTTGCACCTGAGAACCTTTTCCTCTGTCTATCTCTCTCATTTTCCATATCTTTCACCACCTTTTATTAATATTATACCCCCTCTGGTTAACTCTGCATAATTAGCTTCATGCTGGCCAGTTGTATTGTGCGTTAAGGTCTTATAACAGGGTGATTCAAAAAAAGTTTAATGATTTCACATGTATGTCATTTCTTCATTTTTTAACCTACACACTTTATCTTTTCAGGTTGTGATGGTGGTATCATGCCATTTGGCATAAGTCAACTACAAGGTTCTAGCTAAAATGGTATTCACAGCCGAGCAGAAAGTCAAGATAGTTGAATTCTGGTATGAGACCAAATCGTACGTCACAGTCCGTCGTCGGTTCTGCCGCGAGTTAAAAGTCCAAACACGTGATGGACCTAAACAAAAACTGCCACAAAGGTAGTGAGCTTTGGGCCCTTCAGCTGCCTCTCTGTGATCTCCTCGGGTAGCTCAGAGCCCCAGAAGATGTTGTTATGGTTGTTGATGGAGCCGTTGATGTGGAAGTGTGCCTCGTCGGAGAACCAGATGTGGTTGATCCATCCTGGGGTGCGTTCAAGCTTTTGGCTGAGCCAATCACACATGACATGCCTTCTTTGCATGACCTCAGCTTTTAGTTTATGCCTCACAGATATGGTGTAAGGGAATAGCTTGAGCTCCTTGGTCATAATACGCAACAGACTGGAGGGGGAGAGTCCCAACTCTTGGGAGCGGCGGCGGTGAGACTTCTTCGGGCTTCTGATGGCTGAGTTGCGCACAGTATCAATGTTTGCCTGGTTCTTTGTGACTGCTGCTGGACGTCCACTGTTCCCCTTGTGTGTGCTGTGGACAGTACCCTTTCTCTCAAAGTGCTTGACAAACCTCAGTATAACATTATTTTTAGGTCCATCATGTGTTTGAACTTTGAACTCGCGGAAGAACCGACGACGGACTGTGACGTACGATTTGGTCTCATACCAGAATTCAACTATCTTGACTTTCTGCTCGGCTGTGAATATCATTTTAGCTAGAACCTTGTAGTTGACTTATGCCAAATGGCATGATACCACCATCACAACCTGAAAAGATAAAATGTGTAGGTTAAAAAATTAAGAAATGACATACATGTGAAATCAATACACTTTTTTTTAATCACCCTGTATAACCCATGTATGTTAGTTGTTAAGATAAGTTGATCACGAAGCATTGGTTGGCATTCATATTGTTTAGTACCGCTTCCTATAATTATTAGTGTTCTGCTAGATTAGATAATGCTAGACTAGGAGTCTGATACTATAAGGTATTGTTTCCAATGGGTGCTGGCTTTAGTTAAAAGCTGCACGACATACCTGAGAACTGGAGTTGATTGGGTAAATTCTAGTCTGTGTGCCATTGAGAGTGGAGCATGCACGAATGAGGGCTTTTTGCCTATACCATTCTGCACTGTTCTAAGCTCGGTTGTTTGTCTTTGAGGTACGCCAGGAGAACGCTTAATACTTCGGTATTAAGGTTCCTCAAGAGAGCTACCCTTCACTATAACGTAATACTTGACGCACAGACTTGAGATTTGCACTAGGCTATGCGGCATGCCATGCGCACCAGTATCTCGTATCATTGACTCTAGCTAGACTTTATCAGTCATAGTAGACATTAAGTATATTAAACCAATTACTCTTATTATGCATACCCGTTTATGATTACACAAGCATTTCGCAGCCTAGTTTGATGTATTGAGACACAAACGACTTAGGCTCTTTTTGTTGATAGGAATACTGCATTGTCGTGGCGATTATTATTATTGTTGTAGCGTTTAGGATATTCTTGGCTCCGACTGCATTATATATCCTGCCTTTTGTGAGCATAGCCTGCTCTAGCATTGTTCCGCTGCCTGCCTTTTTGGATTCCATTTCCGATTCGAGCATCTTGATAGCATCTATCATTTAACCTAACAAGTGCGCATGGGGGTAATTGGAAACGTCCGCCTGTGCTGACGTATTTGAGGTGTTTCCGTCACTAAAATATTCATTGTGCCATTAATAGCATTAATACTTATCCATATGCACCTATTATGGGTTGATTATAAAGGTATTAACCTGAAACAACAATAAAACGAGTGAAAACAGCGTTTGGATGTTAAAATCGGAGATATAGCCCGCGAGTTGTATAATGTATGGGTGAGGCAAGCTGCTTTCCCGCCAATTCCCCCAAGGCCACTGAGACACAGTCGATCGATACTCTCTCTCTCTCTTGCACTCGCTTGCCATCAGTGATGACACACCCTGCTTGCAAATCGCTAATGTTAGCACGAAAATATACCTCAGAATAAGGGAATAACAGGGAAAATAGGTGATAACTGAAGGATAGAAGGAAAGTGGGGAAGGAGGGGAGGTAGAGGAATGAGATTTTGCATGGCCCAGGGGCCAAAAAAATAAAAATATATATATATATATATATATAAATAAAACAAAAAATTCGATGTCAAAAGTTGATTTTTTTTTTCACTCACTCTTAAGAGTCTCCCCGCAGTCCGCCGGGGGAACTCTTAAGAGTCTCCCTGCAGTTCCCGGGTTAAAGAAGATTCCTTGTTGGTGTTGAAGGACTTTAGTGCACTTTCTTTCATGCAGAAGTGCCTGACATTTATTGCTTAAAGTAACGTAAGCTGTAACCTCTCTTACCACCTTACTTTGCATACCATAACCAAGCACCTTCGGTTATAGGTAGTAATAGGCTGTTTTCACATAACATTAAGCCTAGAGTAGACGCACATTTATTGAGAGTTTGATAACCTATTATTGCATATAAAACTCTGGAGAGTATTTGTGTTCTTTGTTCACTGGGAATATATATCAGAGGTTGGATCTAGCGCTTTCCGTTGTAGCATTTATGCCATTACTAGTCCAATGAATAAGAGCCCTGATATATTTAAACCTAAGTCGTAACAAATGGCGACCTTACCTAGGATTTCGTGAACCTATATTTATTAGCAGGGAACATTTGTTGTTTTGGGGAATATTTTGCGGGGATCAGCAAGAATTTTTTGTTTTTGCAACATAGTATAGCCCTTGAGTATTTCCGAGAATGTTTGTGTGTATATTGAGGTATAAGAGTTTGGGGTGCTTCTTTTCTCAATATTGAGGTGGGAAATTTTTGTGAGCATCATGTCTTATACCGGATCAGAGGAGAATGGAGACACAGTACGTAATGTCGACACTGAGGAACAGCAGTATGATGAAATGGTTAATCAGGTGAACTGTGAGGAGGATGCTAGGATATTTTTGCAATGGCCTGTTACTGCTGAGCGGTTGGAGGGTATGGATCGGTACGGTCTTCAATGCCTGGCCACAACTATTGGTCATGCGGGTACTAGCAGCATGACCAGGGATAACTTGATAATGTGTGTACTGGGCAGGGAGACTGGTGAGCGAGATGGGTTGAGTGCTCAGAGCCCTTCGGCCATGCTTCCCCTACACTCGACTCCCAGCCATCCCAGTGGTTTGCCGACCCCGGGTACGCTTTCACAGTTGGGTGGTGACTTGCAGGGTGGGTTGCCCCTGGGGGGACCACCGGTAATTTCAAACATTGTAGCACCTTCACCTCCTCCAGGGTTAACTCCAGAATTATTGTATCAGCTCGAATTAGCTAAGATTCAACAGCAACAAAGGGCATGTGAGCTTCAGCAGCAACAAAGAGCATGTGAGCTTCAGCTTCAGCATCAGCAGCAAATAGAATTAGCCAAGATAGAAGAGAGAAAAAGTCACCAGCTAATAGAGCTAGCAAAAATCCAAGCTGAGTCGACTAGGTACTGTGCCGACAGGGACGTAGAGAAGTCGCGAGTAGAGACAACGGGACAGCGACTTGGGGCTGGTAACCGTGCTCATGATCAATCTCTCTCGCACTTATTGAAACTGGTTCCGGTGTTTGATAAGAGTGGGGTAACAGAATGTTTCGCACGCTTTGAGAAGAAGTGCCAGGAACACCAGTGGCCAGAGAATAAATGGGCAGCACTTGTATCCTCTAGATTAATAGGCAAGGGTCTTAACCCTTATTTAGCGGCGAGCAACATAAGTCGAGTTAAATAAAGCTGGACTATGTGGCGGCGCTCGACATAACTCGAGTGGCAATTTCAGCACGTAATGTGGCTGAGAGAGAGAGAGAGACAAGTGGTGGCAGGAGACTAGCGAGCGTATGACTGCTCCAGACCACCGCGGCGAACCTACTGACACAAATCTCAGCTCCCTCCTCCCTCTCTCACTCGCTACATACTCAATTATGTACTGAAAGTACCGAATTACCTGCTTTTTGCACTCGCGTTGCACGGTTATTGCAAGAAAACTATCCATCATACATGGATCGTTATGGTGTCATTCGAAAGCTCTGTTTATGCCCTTTCAGGGATAGGTACTTGTTTTACGTTCTGGGTCTTATTTAGGCATGAAAATGATCACGTAAACAGCCCTATTTTGGCTAAAAACACCCCGCTGTGCGGTACACATAAATAAACCGCATAGGCCGCTCGTAAGGTGTTAAAGCCTACGATGCGTTACCTTTGGAGTCATGTATTGTGTATGAGGATCTCAAGGAGGCTGTCCTGAGGGCTTACGAACTGCAACCAGAAACGTACCGTTTGCAGTTCCGGGGTGTAACCAAGGGAAGATATAGCACCTTTTTGGAACACGCCCGGGACTTGTCCGATGCTATGGGGAACTGGCTCCGATCTGAGAAGGTAACAACATTTGATGGAATTAAGCAGTTAATGATGTTGGTGCAGTTCTTTAACCCTTAATTAGCGGCTCACCACATAAGTCGAGTTAAATAAAGCTGGACTATGTGGCGGCGCTCGACATAACTCGAGTGGCAATTTCAGCACGTAATGTTGCTGAGAGAGAGAGACAAGTGGTGGCAGGAGAGTAGCGAGCGTATGACTGCTCCAGACCACCGCGGCGAACCTACTGACACGAATCTCACCTCCCTCCTACCTCTCTCACTCGCTATATAAGGAATTGTATGGGGAAAGTGCCTAATTACATGCTTTTTGCACTCGCGTTGCACGGTTATTGCAAGAAAACTAGCCATCATAAAAGGATCGTTATGGTGTCATTCGAAAGCTCTGTTTATGCCCTTTCAGGGATAGATACTTGTTTTACGTTCTGGGTCTTATTTAGGCATGAAAATGATCACGTAAACAGCCCTATTTTGGCTAAAAACACCCCGCTGGGCGGTACATATAAATAAACCGCATAGGCCGCTCTTAAGGTGTTAAGAGCATGGGCGGTGATCTAACTTTGAACTTAAAGGAGAAAAACCCAAGAACTCTAGTAGAAGCAGCAGAAATGGCTGATCTACGGCTGTCGTTGATTCGGTGTTGCGGGTCCTCACAGAAGTACGATGCAAGTGCTAAGGACCGTTATCCTTCCCCTCCCCGTAGCAATGACACATTTAAACAAAAGAGCAATGAAACTAAAACTGAATCCAAACCTAACACCACGCCGTATAAGAAAAGTCAGGGGCCTTTTACATCACAGTATAAGCCGAAACCGAAATTTATGTGTTTTAAGTGCCACAAGGAGGGTCATAAAGCAAATGAGTGCCCTAGTCAACCTCCTCCGGCAGCTGTGTCTTTTGCTCACGGCATTGGAGTGTTCAAGAGGACATCGGAGTTTGTTAGAGGCAATTCTTCCGAGGTAAATACACTGCCAGTGCAGAAGGATCCGGAAGGCTTATTCCCTGTCCGTGATGCCTTTAGTGACCACAGGGGACTCGGTTGTGTGGAGTGGGGGGGTAGAAGACATGATGTGAGAATTTTGCATGACACTGGGGCATCGCAAACACTGTTGAGAAATTTCACTGGTAAACCTGTAAATACGGCACGGGTGGTTGTGGTTCAGGGAGTTAATGCAACAAGGTCATACCCGCTTGTAAGAATGAAGATGGAAGTTGATGGTGTGACTCGTGACCTGGATGTAGGAATTGTGGAGAAGTTACCTGTTGGGGGCGTCGACCTCCTTCTCGGCAACGACTTTGCGGGGCCTACTTCTGAGGCTCCACCCTTGGTCGTTGCCGAGAAGCCGGCCGTTGTGAGTAGGGAGGAGCAGGAGTGGGTTGAGAAGTGTCAGGTGCAACCTATGGCGTGTGTTGTCACCAGATCTCTTGCATCCAGGGAGTCGCATTCTGGTCAACAGTCTTTAGACAAGCGGAGGAAAGGTACCGAGAAGGGGTTGAAAGTTGATGCGGTTGAGAGTTTAGTATCAACGGACATTCTCGGGGACTCATTATTAGGACCGATTTTCGAGTCTGGAGAAGACCCATTAACTGTTACTAAGAAGGCAGAGGATGGGCTTAAAAAGACGAAGAGACAGCAACGATACACAGAGAGAGAGCAACGGGAGGCTAAATTCAATGTAGGAGGGGGCATGAGTTGTTTCGCAAACACTTAGATAAGCTTGCTCCTTCGGACATTCGTAAATTGCAATTAGAAGACCCGGAGGTTCTTGAATGTGGTACCGGTGCTGTCGAGTTGGAGGAGGACAGTGATGCACAGTCGGGAGATTTTGTTTTCATAGATGGCATATTATACCGGCGATTCCAAGATCCGCAGAGGAATTGGGAGGGGGGGTCAGGAGAGGTAGACCAGCTGGTCGTGCCGAGGGTTTGCAGGGAAAGCTTACTTAGGTTGGCTCATGATGTACCACTGGCGGGACATCTGGGTGTCTGTAAGACGGTTGCAGCCTTAGGAAAATTATTTTGGTGGCCTGGTCTGATAGCACAAGTTGTGTCATGGGTGGCAATGTGTGATGTGTGTCAGAAGGTTGGCAAACCAAATCAGAGCATTCCTAAGGCGCCGTTACACCCCATTCCTGTCAGTGGGCCTCCCTTTAGTAAGGTAATAGTTGATATGGTTGGCCCCCTTCCCCCTACAAGTGCCGGAAACAAGTTTCTCCTGATCATCATGGATGTGGCAACAAGGTACCCTATGAGAAATGGGTCCGCGAAGACGGTGGTCCGAAACTTGTTAGTGTATTTTCCCGGTATGGTTACCCGCAGGAGATTCAGTCAGACCAAGGATCCAACTTCACTTCTAACCTCTTTGTTCAGACAATGCAGCAGAATGGGATTGTTACGGTTGTGTCATCTGCGTATCATCCGGAGAGCCAGGGTGTGTTAGAGCGATGGCACTCAACCTTAAAATCTATGCTTCGTTGTTATTGCTTTGAGAATGGGAAAGATTGGGATCTTGGCCTGCCATATGTTTTATTTGCTGCACGGGAGGTACCTGGGGAAAGTGTGGGATTCAGCCCTAATGAGCTCGTCTTTGGACACCGTGTCAGAGGGCCTCTCCATATGGTTAAAGAAATATGGGAGGGTGCAGAAAAACCTTGTTCTATGCTCAAGTATGTCCTCGACAGTCGAGAACGGATGTTGCGCAGTCTGGAGTTGGCTGGCCGTAATTTGGCTAGCTCTCAGGCCCTCATGAAGGACAGGTACGACCTCAAGGTTAAACTAAGGGAGTTTCACGTGGGTCAGGAGGTGTTGATGCTACTGCCCCTTGTAGGTCATCCCTTATCCGCAAAGTACACTGGTCCTTATAGAGTGGTGGAGAAGCTATCAGACCTGGATTACTTGGTAGCCACTCCAGACAGACGTGAGCGCAATCAGTTTTGTCACGTTAATCTCATGAAGGAGTATGTGAGGCACCCCCCTGAGCCTCTCACTGTGCCTGTGATGACGTTTAGCAGTCAAGGTGGAGAAGGAGAACGGGACAGTCAAGCTCAGGTGGAGGATAACTGGGATCATCATGTCTCTGCGAACCAGTGGGCGGGGAACACGAACCAGGCGGCTCAGGAAGCGTTGCAACACTTACCTGAGCATCAGCGTGTGGCTGTGGAGCGCCTGTTCGGTTCATACCCCTCTGTTTTTGCGGAGCACCCAGGCCTCACTACCCTAGAGGTGCACGACGTGGACGTAGGAGACCACCCCCCTTTCAAGTCAGTTCCCTATAGGGTGTCCCCTATTAAACTGCCGGCCCTCCGGGCGGAGTTGGAGTATATGTTAACAAGGGGGCTGATTGAGAAGGGGGTGGTGAAGTGGACATCTCCCGTCACGCTGCAACCAAAACCGGATGGTAAGGTGCGATTCTGCGTAGATTACAGACGGTTAAACGGTTTGACGCCCACCAACCCCTACCCTCTTCCTCGGGCCGACGACTGTGTGGATAAGATAGGCAATGCAAAGTACCTAACCAAGGTGGACTTGGTTAAGGGATACTGGCAGGTGCCCTTATCCGAACGAGCGAAAGAGGTATGTGGCTTTGTGGTGGATGGTGCTACCTACCGCTGTAACGTTATGCCTTATGGCCTAAAGAACGCACCCGCTACCTTTCAGAGTTTGATGAATGATATAACGGCAGACATTCCTAATTGCACAGTATACCTCGACGATGTTATTATCTATGATAACAGCTTTAAGAGTCATTGTGAGCACGTAGAACTCCTGTTCCGGAGGCTTAGTGAGGCTGGCTTGGTGGTCAACCTGGCAAAGTGTGATTTCGTGCGGGCGTCCGTGCAGTATCTTGGGTTCATGGTGGGGTTGGGTCAGGTGTGCCCCCCACAGAACAAGATAGCTGCGATAGATCACTTTCCCCGGCCGGCCACCAAGAAGCAGATCATGAGGTTCTTAGGTATGATCGGATACTACAGACGCTTCATTAAGGGGTACTCTACCGTGCTAGCACCTCTGACAGATCTTTTAGCAAAGGATAAGAAATTCAAATGGGCGCCTGAGTGTGAGAAGGCGTTTAGAGTAGTAAAACACCTGTTGTGCACTCACCCGATCCTCAGGGCCCCTGACTTTAGCCTACCTTTCCAACTAGCAACGGATGCTAGTGGTGTGGGGGCTGGTGCCGTCCTTATGCAAAGGGACGATGAGGGGCTGGAACATCCTGTTAGTTTCTACTCGAAGAAGTTCAATTCAGCCCAAAAGAACTACTCTGTTGTCGAGAAGGAGCTGCTGGCAATTGTACTTGCACTGAGGCATTTCGAGGTCTATGTTCCAGCCTATGGTCCAGTCGTTGTAATTTACACAGATCATCACCCTCTCAAGTTCTTGAACCAGTTTCACAATCGGAATATTAGGCTGACCAGGGTGGTCGCTAATGTTACAGGAATACAACCTGGACATACGCCATATTGCCGGTTGTGACAACGTGATTGCAGATTGTCTTTCGAGGGTAGATGATCCTGGGTAGATTGACACACGGGTAGCCTCCTGCTTTAGTTTGAATAGTATTTTGCAGTTGGTGCTTGTTGGCTCGCGGTTGTAGCCCAGCGTATTGGGTCGTAAAGCAGGAGTTGAGCGTTTGGTATAGAAGAAAAAACTAGGCTTGCCCCTATAGTGCAGCCGAAATAAAACAAATTAAAAACATAAAAATCAAATAAAAACTCTTTCTTTGATAGTTGAATTTTTTCATTATGTTATAGCAGTAATTCTGAGTTGCACTCCTCTCAGAATGCTGGGCTAGAGAAGCTCGCTCTTGAGGAGCATAACTACATATGATTTAACCTATTGTGTTGGGGAGGGTTATAATTTTGTAAAATGTTTTGTTGAGAACTGTGCCAGATATTTTACTGCCGCTGGGTGATGGGAAGTAGAGATATAGCATGGGTTCTAACCATCAGATTTTTTTTGAGCTTTGGGCCTCTGAGAAAAAATCTTGGGGGGGGGTGTGACGTTAACCACTCCGTTAGAACCGCATGGCTTGTCCTATGGTGACTCGCTAGGATCGCCAGGGCAGTGGATGTGGCTACAGTTTATGTATTATTGTGTGCTTTATTTCATATGAAAACTCGTGTCATGGGCAGTCCAGAAAGGCTCTTTGTTTTCGCTTATGTCAAGGCTTTATATATTTAATTGCAAAGTATGTGTTTTATGATTAAGTAGTAATGATAGGATTTGAGAGAGAGAGTAGAACAGAGTGAGAGGAGCCGCGCAGTGTTATTTGCCATGCTCGATGACGTCACGGCTGGCTGGCCTCTTGGGGATTGTTTGGAGGAGTATTTTACCATGCTTGGTGATGTCATGGTTGGTTGGCCTCTTTGGGATTGGCTGGAGGACTTGTTACCGCTTTGCTTACGCGGTGCGAGCTAGTGCTAGTATATATACAGCTCTCTTGCCACTCTCTCCCTCAGATCTGGTTTCTAGAACGCATCCCTCTTATCCCTTTGATATCTGTCCCCCTCTTTGCACCTGAGAACCTTTTCCTCTGCCTATCTCTCTCATTTTCCATATCTTTCACCACCTTTTATTAATATTATACCCCCTCTGGTTAACTCTGCATAATCAGCTTTCATGCTGGCCAGTTGTATTGTGTGTTAAGGTCTTATATAACCCATGTATGTTAGTTGTTAAGATAAGTTGATCACGAAGCATTGGTTGGCATTCATATTGTTTAGTACCGCTTCCTATAATTATTAGTGTTCTGCTAGATTAGATAATGCTAGACTAGGAGTCTGATACTATAAGGTATTGTTTCCAATGGGTGCTGGCTTTAGTTAAAAGCTGCACGACATACCTGAGAACTGGAGTTGATTGGGTAAATTCTAGTCTGTGTGCCATTGAGAGTGGAGCATGCACGAATGAGGGCTATTTGCCTATACCATTCTGCACTGTTCTAAGCTCGGTTGTTTGTCTTTGAGGTACGCCAGGAGAACGCTTAATACTTCGGTATTAAGTTTCCTCAAGAGAGCTACCCTTCACTATAACATAATACTTGACGCACAGACTTGAGATTTGCACTAGGCTATGCGGCATGTCATGCACACCAGTATCTCGTATCATTGACTCTAGCTAGACTTTATCAGTCATAGTAGACATTAAGTATATTAAACCAATTACTCTTGTTATGCATACCCGTTTATGATTACACAAGCATTTCGCAGCCTAGTTTGATGTATTGAGACACAAACGACTTAGGCTCTTTTTGTTGATAGGAATACTGCATTGTCGTGGCGATTATTATTATTGTTGTAGCGTTTAGGATATTCTTGGCTCCGACTGCATTATATATCCTGCCTTTTGTGAGCATAGCCTGCTCGAGCATTGTTCCACTGCCTGCCTTTTTGGGTTCCATTTCCGATTCGAGCATCTTGATAGCATCTAACATTTAAAGAAGATTCCTTGTTGGTGTTGAAGGACTTTAGTGCACTTTCTTTCATGCAGGAGTGCCTGACATTTATTGATTAAAGTAACGTAAGCTATAACCTCTCTTACCACATTACTTTGCATACCATAAGCAAGCACCTTCGGTTATAGGTAGTAATGGGCTGTTTTCACATAACATTAAGCCTAGAGTAGACGCACATTTATTGAGAGTTTGATAACCTATTATTGCATATAAAACTCTGGAGAGTATTTGTGTTCTTTGTTCACTGGGAATATACATCAGAGGTTGGATCTAGCGCTTTCCGTTGTAGCATTTATGCCATTACTAGTCCAATGAATAAGAGCCCTGATATATTTAAACCTCAGTCGTAACACAAGGTAAGCCATCAATTTGTCAACCAACCAACATCCTCATAACCCAAGATCGAGTCCAAAGTGATGGGGACGTTATTCGCCCTGCAGTACATCAGGAGAGGGCTACGCTCCTCCACAAATCTACCACAGGATAAAAGGATGTGGTTGATCGATAGAATCCCGCCACAGGTGGTACTGTTACGACCGGGACTACGAATAAAACAAGGGCACTCAATGATTGGACTAGTAATAGGGCACTATGCAACAACGGTACGCTAGATCCAAACCCTCGAACTTATATGCCGGCGAACAAAACACCTATACCCTCCAGGGTTAATCTGCGATAGCGGGGTATCCTTAACTGGGCATAAATGTACTCTACTTCAGGCTAACCTGCACTGGCATAGCCTGATAACAAACAAGATGCAAGTTACGTTAAAATGCATAAAAAGGAATCTATGGATAGATCAATTAACACCTTACGAGCGGCCTATGCGGTTTATTTATATGTACCGCACAGCGGGGTGTTTTTAGCCAAAATAGGGCTGTTTACGTGATCATTTTCATGCCTAAATAAGACCCAGAACGTAAAACAAGTACCTATCCCTGAAAGGGCATAAACAGAGCTTTCGAATGACACCATAACGATCCTTGTATGATGGATAGTTTTCTTGCAATAACCGTGCAACGCGAGTGCAAAAAGCAGGTAATTCGGTACTTTCGGTACATAATTGAGTATGTAGCGAGTGAGAGAGGGAGGAGGGAGCTGAGATTTGTGTCAGTAGGTTCGCCGCGGTGGTCTGGAGCAGTCATACGCTCGCTAGTCTCCTGCCACCACTTGTCTCTCTCTCTCAGCCACATTACGTGCTGAAATTGCCACTCGACCTATGTCGAGCGCCGCCACATAGTCCAGCTTTTTTTAACTCGACTTATGTTGCTCGCCGCTAATTAAGGGTTAAATCACTGCAAGATTTCTATCTATCTATTGTGACGCACCCCAGTGCTGGGCAACGCAACCTGATTGTACTCCTTGGTACTCCACTGTACCGCCCGTGATCTGGCTACCGTCAGCCGCTATGTATATTGAGTGTGACAACTTATAACTATGTTCTTTGTATCTCTGCAAAGGTCTCGTCATGTGCTAACCAGTGGTGGGTTTTGTTTTTAGCCATGTCGAGACCTTCCATTTAATATGTAGTATCAATAGAGAAGTTGATAGATAGGATAATGGGAATTCAGAGAGAGAGAGTGAGTTGGGCTTCAGAGCAAGAGGGTAGCAACACGCCGCGCTGCCGGCCGGGTGGTTGCCAGATGTATGGACTGGTTGGCAGCCTTGCCCTTATAGCTAGGCGCGATAGGGTTGGTAGTCCATTGTTGCCTGCCTGGGCTGGGCCCATGTTGTCGTACAGCACACTGCCTGGAGGTTGGTTGTGTGTTCCTGGACTAGGTTGCCTAGAACCTTTGAGATTCTAACATCCCTTGCTCTCTCCCCACTTCTCACGGTTGCACTCTTTCTCTCTGACGACATTACTCTCATTTCATTCTTCTCTCTATTTAAATGCATAACCTTCCCTTGAGGTCCTAAAGGAGTTTCAGCACTCACCTCTCGTATTACTCTTAGGACAAGCATATATTTACATGTATTAGATTTAAGGGGTTAATGTGAACAGCGATCTTCTTGATGAGGATAGTTGGTGAACGTTCTACATGTTCACGAGTTATATGCCCTGCTCATCATCCCATTTGTGACTAGACTGGTGCCATGTGTAAGAGCCCGACCATGCCCAGGAGTTGTCTGTAGAGGGACGAGGACTTAGCCTTGATTTGCATACCGAGCCAGGAGCGAGTGTAGCACCCGAGACTACAGCTCGCTCGTAGTGCCAGTATAGTAGAGTAACGTAATTTATCTGTCCTTGTGTTCTCTACAGTCTTCTCCTGGGTTCTCGCTTTCGGTGCTGGGACTCGTTGTTCCTGTGACTTGGCCTGCTAGCTAGAACACATGGGGATGATGAGTGGGATATATCTTTATTTTACTATGCATTGCAGCTCTCTTTAAGTATATATCTATAACACTTTACAATACACATTACTCACACACAAGACAACACTATTAATACTTTCATGTATCAATTAACTGCACTGTCGTTTTGCTGCTGTGTCCGGAGTTCTGTTGCGTAGGGCGCATACGGACTCGGAGGGGAGACAGAGTGAGAGAAGCGAAGTAGCCTATGCGGTAGTAGGCTACCGGCGCAGTACTGTTGCCTGCAACCTTTTAGTTATTCCCAGTATAGATTCATTATTATAATAAGTGACTACTGTTTATGTTCCTCCCATGTGTATTATTAGGTATCTACTGGATCATGAACATCTTGTATGCTACATGCTAGTGCATGTTAGTAGGGGACAGTTAGTGTAGTGCACGCGCTTTCAAGTAGGCGTGTACATTTGTCATTTAGCATTTCACTGTCATACCTTTAGCCTGCTTCTATTCTACATTATTAGAGGCTTAATATTAACGTAGTTTCTTGAGTATTGCATTTCTTTAGTAATAACGTAACCTATAAATGTCTGAGGGAGTTTAGCCTCATAGCCTACCCCTGTTGTACACTTTCGCCGAGTTAAGGTACCTCGTTACCGTAGACGATAACTCTGTAGGGCGTTGGTGCTTTTGTTGTCTGGAGCATATAGTATTTGGGACTGGAATCGAGCGTGTCGTTGTCACTTAAGCCATTTCTGTCCTACGATCAAGAATCCCGAATATGTATTGCCCATCCAGCCGTAACAAAATGGCGACCTTGCACAAGATTCAGTAGTATCCTATCACATGTTTTTGGAAAACTATTCTATGCTACCTAGTAGAGCTGGCTAGAATTTTCTTGCATATTGGAGGAATTTTTATTGTGTCATTATTGTATTGGTGGACTTGCAGATTGTTTCGTTAGGTGTCTAGAGTAGAGTCATTCAAGCATCTTTAACATTTTGTGAGTCGAGACTGCAATTAGTAATAAGCACTTTTTTTTGTTTATGAACAGCAATTGTATAACCAGCACTATGTCTAATGACTCATCATTTACGGGGGAGGATAACACGGTACAGCCTAGTGACCAGCAAGTACAGCAGATATTTAGGGAGGGGAGTGTTATAAGTGGAGAGAGGGATGCCCGGGCATTTTTGCAGACACCTTTGACCGAACAGCGCCTGCAGGCTATTGATTGTTACGGTCTTCGCTGTTTAGCCACGGTTTTGGGGCGGGACTGTCCTGACAGTTGGCCCAAGAAGAATTTGGTGGCATGTTTGTTGGGTGATGGCGATGGGGCGGTGGGTGGAGTGGGGTCTTGGGGGGTTCCCTCCAAGCCTCCATTCCACTCTACCCCTGAGCTGGGCCCTCAGCCAGCGAGTCTTAGCACGATGCAGCAGGAGGGTTCTCAATGGCAAGCTGGCTTACCCGTAAACACGTCTCGGTGTGGATCCCCCATTTTGTGCTCTCCCCCCCAGGCCTGTCTCCTGAGATGTTATTTCAGCTAGAACTAGCTAAGTTTAAGCTGCAGGAGACTCAGATACAACAGGCTAGTATAGAACGCATAGAGGTTGCTAGAATCCAAGCCAATCAGGATGCAACCAGGTACCAGGCTGAAATGGATGTCGAGAAGTCTAGAGTAGAGACCACGGGGCGTCATCTCGGTGGTGGGCACCGGGTTACAGACTCACTTTCGCATTTAATTAAGTTAGTACCCGCATTTGATGAGACAGCAGTGACTGAGTTTTTTGCTCGTATCGAAAAGAAGTGCCGTGAGTATGACTGGCCGGAGGTTAAATGGGCAGCATTAGTTTCATCACGTCTAGTGGGTAAGGGGTTGAAAGCCTACGATGCACTGTCACTGGACGAGAGTGTCGTGTATGGACTGGTGAAGGAGGCTGTGCTCCGGGCCTACGAACTGCAACCCGAAACTTATAGATTGAAGTTCCGTGGCGTGAATAAGAAGAGCGACGTCAGTTTTATGGAGCACGCACGGGACTTAACAGATGCATGTAATAACTGGTTTCGGTCCGAGCACGCAGAGTCGGCTGAGGAAATTAAGCAACTTTTCTATCTGGAACAGTTTTACAAATGTACTGGAACCGATCTAACACTGAACATTAAGGAAAAATGTCCCAAGACAGTAGAGGAGGCTGCCAAGATGGCAGACCTCAGATTATCATTGATTCGTGGTTGCGGTGCCGCTCAGAGGGCTGAGTCAGGGCAGAAGGGGTGCTATACCCCACCCACCAGAGTTTTCGATAATAACAAATCCTATGACACACATAACCACACTAAAAGCATTGCACCTAATAACACCTACAAACACAAGCCTCTCCCGTTTACTAAAGGTCAGGCCCCTTCTTCGCCCGCACAAGGGAAGAAGCCCATTGGGGATGTGAAATGTTACAAATGTCAGAAGCTAGGCCATTATTCACGTGAGTGCCCTAGTAACACTCCCGCTAAGCCGGTGTCATTGGTTCACAGTATCGGTGTGTCTCTGAAGGCTGCAGCAACTGCCCGGGGTAGGTTGTCAGCAGCTGAGGCACACGCGGTAAAGAAGCGTACGGAAGGCTCGACACCTGTCCGGGACACTTTCTGTAGCCATCGGGGACACGGGTTTGTGAGCTGGGGGAGTGAACTACGGAGGGTGTACTTGTTGAGGGATACGGGGGCTTCGCAAACTTTGTTGAGGAACTTCACAGGGAAACCGATAAATGCGGCCAGAGTTGTTGTGGTGCAGGGTATAAATGCTACGAGGTCATACCCACTTGTGAGGTTGGAGTTGAGAGTGGGAGAGGTGTGCAGGGAGCTGGATGTAGGGATCGTTGAGTGTTTGCCAGTTGAGGGCGTCGACCTTCTTCTCGGCAACGACTTTGCGGTGCCCACTTCCGGGACTCCACCCTTAGTCGTTGCCGAGAGGGCGGCCGACGTGGATGGTGAGAATCGGGAATGGGTTGGGAGGTGCCAACAGGATGAGATGGCCTGTGTGGTAACCCGATCTCGCTCTGCGGCTCCTGCACAGCCTAGCACTCAACCTCGGGGACAGTGGAGGAAGGATCAGGAGAAGGTTGCTAAGGGCAGGAAAAGGGACATTGATTTGCTGCACTTCTCGGTGATTCGGTACTTGGACCTATACTAAACACGGGAGTTGACTCTGGCCCAGAGATGGTGTGTAACAAGGCAGAGTTGGGTAAGACTTCGCGTGAGGCAAGAGCTGTAGTGAGAGCCACTAAGGCAGTAGAGCTACTAGCCGGGGTAATGTCTTATTACAAAACCATCTTGATGCATTGACGCCCGGGGACATAAGTGAGCAGCAGCTGCAAGACGCTAGCCTAGCTCGTTATAGCAATGGTGCCATAGAGTTGGAGGAAGATGGGGATGCGAAGCCGGGAGATTTCTTTAGGCTCAACAGGATAATGAAACGCAGATTTTTAGCCCCCAAATCGAAGTGGGGGGGCGGTGCGAGGGTAGTAGACCAGGTGGTTGTTCCAAATAAGTATAGAGAGTCCTTATTGTGTCTGGCGCATGATGTGCCGGTGGCGGGTCATTTGGGGGTAACAAAAACATTGGCGGCATTGGGCAGGTTTTTCTGGTGGCCTGGGGTCAAGGCTGATGTCTGTGCATGGGTGGCTGGGTGTGCGACCTGCCAGACAACGGGGAAGCCTAACCAGACAATCCCGAAGGCACCTTTGTTTCCCATACCTGTCACCGGGCCTCCGTTCAGCAAAGTTGTAGTAGATTTGGTTGGCCCTTTCCAGCCTACTAGTAGTGGCAATAAATTCCTGTTGACAATCATGGATGTGGCTACGAGATACCCAGACGCATACCCATGAGAAACGGCTCGGCAAAGGCAGTTGTTTAAAAACTTATTATTGTTCTGTTCCCGTTATGGATTTCCACGTGAGGTGCAGTCAGACCAGGGGAGCAATTTTACATCCAAATTGTTCAAGCAAACCCTTCAGTTGCACGGTATATGTTCTGTAGTGTCGTCAGCCTACCATCCCGAGAGTCAGGGAGTCTTGGAGCGGTGGCACTCGACCCTGAAGAGTATGCTACGCTGTTACTGTGCAGAACATGACACTGATTGGGATTTGGGTCTGCCGTTATGTACTGTTCGCTGCACGTGAAGTCCCAGGAGAGAGCCTGGGGTTCAGTCCAAATCAGCTAGTCTTTGGCCATAATGTGAGAGGACCTTTAAGTATGGTGAAAGAGCTCTGGGAGGGCGAAGAGAAGCCGGGGTCTGTACTTAAATATGTCCTTGAGAGCCGGGAGAGACTTATAGGTTGCATGGCAGCGGCAGGTAATAACTTGGTTAATGCACAGGCGGTCATGAAGCACCAGTATGACGCCAAGGTGAAGCTTCGGGAGTTTTCGGTGGGTCAGGAGGTAATGTTGCTTTTACCTTTGCCTGGACACCCCCTTTCTGCCAAGTTCATTGGGCCGTATGTGGTGGCTAAGAAACTGTCCGACCTTGATTATCTCGTTGCAACACCTGACCGTAGGAAAAAAACATCAGTTATGTCATGTTAACCTCATGAAAGAGTATGTGAGACGCCCCTCAGAGCCTCTCACTGTCCCTGTGCTGGCCTGCAGCGGCCAGGGTGGAGAAGGAGGTGGGGACAGTCATGCTGCTGAGGAGGATAGCTGGGACTGTGTCATTTCCGCGGAACAGTGGGCGGGGAATACTGAACAAGAGGCTAGGCAAGCTGTAAGTCACCTGCCTGAGCACCAGGGTGCTGCTGTCCTAGGCCTGTTCAGGTCATACCCCTCTGTTTTCGCCGATACACACCCAGGTCTCACCACTCAGGTAACGCCCGACGTGGACGTCGGTGATAATGTGCCCTTCAAGTCAGTGCCCTACCGTGTGCCCCCGGTAAAGTTGCCAGCTTTACGGGAGGAGTTAAAGTACATGGTTGAGAGAGGATGATCACTGAAGGTTATGTGAAGTGGACATCACCCGTCACGTTGCAGCCAAAACCTGACGGCATGGTGCGGTTCTGCATAGATTTTCGTAGGTTAAATGGCTTGACCACCACCAACCCTTACCCCTTGCCTCGAGTTGACGACAGCGTGGACAAGATAGGGAATGCAAAGTACCTTACTAAAATTGATCTTGTAAAAGGCTACTGGCACGTACCCCTGTCGGACCGAGCTAAGCAAGTTTGTGGTTTTGTGGTAGATGGCAAGACCTACCAAGGTAACGTAATGCCTTATGGGCTTAAGAACGCACCTGCCACGTTTCAAAACCTGATGAACGATATTTGTGACGAAATCCCTAACTGCACGGTCTACCTTGATGACGTGATAGTATATCATGACGAGTATGTAAATCACCTAATGCACTTAGAGACCCTGTTTAGGAAGTTGCACGATGCTGGGCTGGTGGTGAACCTGAGGAAGTGCGAGTTTGTAGAGGCTACTGTGCAGTATCTTGGCTTTGTGGTCGGGTTAGGCCGGGTGTGCCCCCCCCTGAGCAAGATACAGGCTATCAATCTGTTTCCCAGGCCCACCACTAAGCGCCAGGTCATGCGGTTCCTAGGTATGATAGGCTATTATAGGCGCTTCATCCGGGGATACTCTACTGTCTTAGCACCGTTAACTGATCTACTGTCGAAGTCAGTGAAGTTCTGTTGGGCTGCGGAGTGTCAGAGGGCTTTCGACCTAGTCAAGCACCTGCTGTGTACACATCCGATTTTGAGGGCCCCAGACTTCTCCAGGAGTTTTCAGCTGGCGACTGATTGCCAGCGGTGTGGGTTGCCGGGGCAGGGTTACGGCAGACTGATTCCGTGGGCTTGGAACACCCAGTGGGCTTCTTTTCTCGCAAGTTTATTTCGGCACAAAGAAATTACTCGACTATAGAGAAGGAGCTTCTGGCTATCGTTTTGTCGCTCAAACATTTCGAAGTTTATGTTCCAGCCTACGGGCACAGGGTGAGGCGCCCCCCGGGTAGTGGGGACGATTTATACGGACCATCATCCCTTGAAATTCCTAAATCAGTTTCATCCCAAAACTCGGAAAATATAGCGGTTTGCCCAAGGTGGTCCCCTAATGCTCCAAGAGTATATAATCCTGCAACATGCAGCATATTGCAGGGAGGTGAGAAACGTGATAGCAGATTGTCTATCAAGGGATGATGATCCAAGATGTCGTGACCACGGTGTGTGGCTTGAGCAGGAGTAAAATAGGCTATCATAAAACCGCCGTCCAAAAAGATTTATTAAAACAATAAAATAAACGATGGGAAAACTCATTTCTTTTTTTTAGTTTTGTAACTCTTTATTGTTGTAGCATGATGCAGCAATATTGTGTTTTATGTATAATTCAGCAATTCAGTTGTTGTGCAGCCTTTTGCAATTAGTGGCAGCTTAAGGGTTCAGCAGGTCGGTGGGTTGCCTAGTCAGATTTTGATTAATGCTTCTAAGGTCGATTATCTAAAGTCTTGGGGGAGGCTGTGACGCACCCCAGTGCTGGGCAACGCAAACTGATTGTAC